>PITA01011008.1:0-68920 GCA_004023965.1 Spilogale gracilis
GTGCAATTGCAGGGTCATAGGGTAGCTCTATTTTTAATTTTTTAAGGAATCTCCACACTGTTTTCCAAAGTGGCTGCACCAGTTTACATTCCCACCAACAGTGTAAGAGGGTTCCCCTTTCTCTGCAGCCTCTCCAACACTTGTTGTTTCCTGTCTTGTTAATTTTGGCCATTCTGACTGGTGTAAGGTGGTATCTCAGTGTGGTTTTGATTTGAATTTCCCTGAAAGCTAGTGATGATGAACATATTTTCATGTGTCTGTTAGCCATTTGTATATCTTCTATGGAGAAGTGCCTCTTCATGTCTCCTGCCCATTTTTAAAGCTGACAGTAAAAATCTAATCCACAGACCTTGTAAACAGCCAGATGACACACATTTTATGCAGCTTTAGGTTTATTATGTGACCCAAAGGGATAGTAATATGCTTATGATTTGCAGACTTGAGACTTCAATAACAAAACTTTTTTTTTTCAAGAAAAAGGAATAGCTCTGAACATGTATCTCAGGAATATTTTCTCCAAATTTGCTTTATCTCTGGTTATGTCCCCCTGAATTTTAAGATAGTTTCTTGCTTTGGGGCACCCGGTGGCTCAGTTGGTTTAGCGACTGCCTTTGGCTCAGCTCATGATCCCAGAGTCCTGGGATCGACTTCTCCCTCTCTCACTCCCCAGCCCACTTCTCCCTCTCTCACTCCCCCTGCTTGTGTTCCCTCTCTGGCTGTGTTTCTCTCTGTCAATTAAATAAAATCTTATAAATAGATAAATAAATAAATAAATAAATAAATAAATAAATAAATAAATAAATAAGATAGTTTCTTGCTTTGTACATGACCCAAGGAAGAAATTTTCCAGTAATACTGTTACTGCAGAGCAATATATATTGATGACAGTCAAGGTTATAATTTTTAATTGTGAATGGGCCTGATGAAAATTTTATTCTGTTCTCATGAAATTAATATTTGGTTTGTACAGCTAGAATCATGTTAATTTGGTGGTGGTTGTATAAAAATTATGTTGAAAACCGGAAGCATTCTTGAGACATTTTATTAGATGTTGCAAATAGTGGAGCACATTTTCTTACGTGTTTTCTACATCTGCAACAACAATCAGACTTGGTGCATAAAAATATATATGGTATGATACATAGTAAGATATACATACTATTCATAGATGAGTTCATTTGTTATGTCATCAATGACTTGGCATTTAAGTGGGGGAAGATAATGTTATAAGTCAGTGAAAAGTTTGCCACTCTTTAGAGATGAAAAACTGAAGCACAAGAACCCTTTAAAAAGCTGAATTTTATCTGGTACTTATAAAC
This sequence comes from Spilogale gracilis, assembly GCA_004023965.1. Classification (NCBI taxonomy): domain Eukaryota; kingdom Metazoa; phylum Chordata; class Mammalia; order Carnivora; family Mephitidae; genus Spilogale; species Spilogale gracilis. Next base: position 1,320 of record PITA01011008.1, read on the forward strand.
AATAGTATGCTGAGACTTTGGCAAGTTATGCCATCACATCTCCGTTGGTGGTGGTGGAATCTTTGACAAAAATATGTATTCACCTGGCTATGCACTAACAGCTTACTACATAAAACAACTCTTAACTTCAGGCTATATCTACTTGTTGTGGCTCTGGTTTGTTTAACAGAGGTGTGAGGCTTCAGGCTATTCCAGGTTATTTCATCTTCAAGCTACTAAATCATAGCCATGCATTGTATTATCCTACATTTGGAAAAAGAGAAAGAATTGGTTAGGGTGGAATAGCATATTTTTTTAGAAGACTAAAGCAACTCTTTGTTCCAGTATGGATGCTCTCAAAACAAAAGTTTCTTTCTTTTTGTAATAATATTATCTACTCTTTGTAGAAAACTAAATATCATGAAAGGTATAAAGAAGAAAGCAAAGGCTCTGTCAAATACCACTCTCTACTTCCTATGAAAATCCTCCTCAGCGTTTTGTAGGACATCTTCCTACACCCCATTCTCCATGCGTGGATGTTTGTGGCCTGTGGTATTCTATCTATAATGGTTTGCATCATTCTTTTGACACTCAAAATATGTTATGGTGAGTTTTCCATATCAAAATAAATATACAGTAGCCACTCAAATTTAGTTAACCACGTTTATATCTGTCAGTGGGCATTTAGGAGGATTTTAAAATAAGTTTTTGTTTATGTAAATCATTGCCAGACCTATGTCTGTCAAGGGACTTGGTTAGTCAGAGAGTGTGTGCATTTGTCATTTCGGTCAATAGAGCCACACTGGCACTCCAGATAATGTACATTCCTGGTTAGGAGATATAAGATTGCTTGATGTTACGCTTTTTTTTTTTCTTTTTTTTTAAGGTTTTATTTATTTATTTGACACACAGAGAGATCACAAGTAGGCAGAGAGGCAGGCAGAGAGAAAGGAAGAAGCAGGCTTCCTGCTGAGCAGAGAGCCAGATGTGGGCCTTGATCCCAGGACCCTGAGATCATGACCTGAGCGGAAGGCAGAGGCTTAACCCACTGAGCCACCCAGGCGCCCCTCGACCTCACCCTTTGTCAGCAATGAGTAATATCCATTCTCCTCACCTTTGCTAATCTGATATATCACAAAGGGTTTTTTTTTTTTTTAACTTTCATTCTCTCTCTGTATTCATGGGTTTAAGTACTAACATTGTATGATCTGACATCCCCAAATGTTCTACAGTATAATGCAGACTGAAATGTTCCAGTGTCTACTAGACATCTTTGATTACCCATTTGAACCCACCCAAAACTGGACCCCTTATCTTTCAACAAACGTGTTTCTTGCTTGCTCTTTCATGTGTTAGTTGGTGGCTGATCCATCCTACCATTGTTCTGGTCACAGTTTTAGATCTTCTTTTCTGTGCCTCACATTTCAAATTCAAGCTTCTCCACAAAAACCTCTTAACTTTCATCATATATCCGGAAATCTACCACTTCTTTGTACATTGGTAGCTACTACTCTGATACAGGCCTTAATTATCTCTTGTTTGGTTTATTGCTATTGCTTTTCTGGGTTCTCTGCTTTCCTGTGTCCCCCTCTATCCTGTTCTCAGCACAGCCACCTTAGCATCCTATGAAATGTCATTTGCTCAAAACTCTTTTGAGATTTTTTTTTTATCTTTTTCATTAAAAAACAGAATTCCTTTAGTGCCCAGCAGACCCTACACGCTTTTTTCTCCTTCCCCTTCTTTTCCCATTTTTTCCCAGCCGTATCTCCCCACTTCTGTGCTTCTTTAACTCACTTTACCACACTGGCCTTCATAGTGTTTTCTGCCCAGATGTCTCAGAGGGAGATGTACCCTTGTTCCCTCACTGCCATCAGTTCGTCTCTCAAGTCACCTTCTCAGCTAGAATTTCGGTTTAAAACTTATATCCCAGGGGTGCCTGGGTGGCTCAGTTGGTTAAGCGACTGCCTTCGGCTCAGGTCATGATCCCGGAGACCCAGGATCGAGCCCCACATCAGGCTCTCTGCTTGGCAGGAAGCCTGCTTCTCCCTCTCTCACTCCCCCTGCTTGTGTTCCCTCTCTCACTGTATTTCTGTCTGTCAAATAAATAAATAAAATCTTAAAAAAAAAAACAACAACTTATATCCCATTCTTTGATATTTTCGCTCTCCCCTTTCCCTTCTTTATTTTTCTCTATCACATGTACTTCATGTTTTATGGTTTGTTCATTGTCTTTCTCTCCTTGCCAGTGGAAGAGCTCATGATAGCAGAGACAGTCCTCTGTTTTTACTCCTGTCTCCACAGTGCGTAAAACAGGTCTGACACATAAGGGCATGAAGGGCATAGCATGGGCTGGCCACAAAATAAGTAATGAAGGATATTGCAAAGAGTGCTATTTGGAGGAGTCTTTTTGCCCTTTTTCTTTGGAGTTTTCATTTTTTCCTGTTAATGTGCTATAACTCTTTATAGTAGCAACTTAAAATTTTTATTTTATGTTACAAATATTCTTTGCCACCAAACATTTCTGCCTTGCAGTTTTAAATTTAATGCCTTCTCTCATCTGCATATCTGAGTTTCTGCCATGCTTAGAAAGCCTTTTCCTGCTCAAAAAGTATTTAACAATTCACTCATATTTTCTTCTAATATATTGAGGATTTATTCTCACATTTGAAAAAAAAAAAGCTGAATTGAAGTGGGATTTATTGAAAGGGATGAATGATTAATAGATCCAGTCTAATTTTTTCCTAAATGTCTATACAGTTGCCTCAAAACCATTTCCTATACTATACTATGGATACTATAGTGTCCATATGTTTTATGTAATGAAAGAAACTTACTCTTTGTTCTATTTTATTCCCAGCTATCATGTTAATTTAGCTAAATAACACATTTGAATATGTGCAGTTTATCCCAAATTTTAAATATCTGTTCCCCTCATCCTTTCTCTATAATTTCTACAACTGAAAACAGGCATAATAATCCCTTTTCCACCAACATTATGTTAGTAGGTAATATATTATATCTTGAATATTATAAGGTACATTAAACTAAGAAAATGTTCAAATCTTTATGCTGTGAATAAAGTGCTTTATTTATTTTTTTATTTTTATGCCACATGTATCATACAAACTAATGAATGATATGATTTGTTTTATTATCATAAGAGACTATAGTTCAATTTTTAGTATTTTAGCATTTATCTTGCCATCCATGGTAGAATAGAATTTTATACACTGACTTGTGCCAAACAGGATAATACTGATGCATAATAAAAAACAGGCGAAGTGAGTAAGTGTACTGTTTTGTTGTTTGTTTTATTTTCATTTCTGGTTTTCTCTTGTTTATTGTTTCTCAGTGTATTTCTGTTTGTTGTGTGTTTAAAGGTATTTATTTGATGTGTCTACGTTGTTTGATCTCTGGCAAGTTACCGAAATTCTTTGAGCCTTATTTTTTTGATCTGTAAAATAGGGACAGTAATAATATATTGTCCATCAAGTTACTGTTAGAATTAAGTGAAAAAATTCATGTAAAGTGTTGAGTGTAGCAGTGACACAAATGAATGTTACTTGGTTTAAATATGACTAAATGTTCTAGTTTAATTTAGGGGGGAAATGGTATCTAGGACTACAAATTATTGGAACTTACTCAGTGAAGTTGAGGGGAGAAGGTGGAAACTGTCTCCTTTTACCAGTTTCCTTTGATTATGTTGAAAACGTTATACTAGCATAGTGAAAGCCTGCCCAGTAAAAAAGGTTTAGTCTTCAGAGAAATTATAAATCCTTTTACTCTGCAGCATAAATCCTGAGCAGTCTGTGTATTTTCAGATTAGCATTTTGAGATTATAGGAACAATTTCCTTTATTGTTTATCAAATATATAATTAATGTGAGAATTTAAAAATAGAGTTGTTTTTCTCCTGTGAACATAGCATATTTGTATTTATGGTTTTATGGTAAAAGAATGTCACCAGAAGAAACAAGATATTATCTACCTTCCCATTCCTCTACTACCTCATGAGTACAAGCTCCAATCACTGTCATGACTAGATGATTCTAGATCTTCCTGACTCAGTTTCTTTCATCTACAGACCCATTCTGAAGAGAGACCATTCCAATGTGAGGAATGTAAAGCTTTGTTCCGAACCCCATTTTCTTTGCAGAGACACCTGCTCATACATAACAGTAAGTCACAATATAAGCAGTTGAGGGCAAACTGAATTATCCCAAACGTTGTTCTTACAACTTTTGAGAATGTAGGCATCACAGAAATGGAGCTATATGTCGTTACACGATCTGCTTTTGAATGTAAAAAGGACTGGTAATTCTGTCTTTCACCTTTTCTTCCTTGATCCTTGCTTTGTTTTCCTACATAACGATAAATAGTTTTATGAGACATTTTATTTTATGTCATTTCTTTCCACTAATTATAGTTTTCATGTAAAATCTTATCTTGGGTTCAGTAAGGTATCTTTGAAATTTGTTCTGAAATAGACATTTTTTTCCCCCTTTTAAGTGTAATGATTAAGGAACTATGTCTGATCCTTTAAAACATGCAGATATCTGACCTGATTTTATTAGCTCACAGACTTTTAAAATTGGAAAGGACCATAGTGCACATTGTATTTAACCTGTTAATTTGTGGGGAATAGAGAAAATGCAGACCAAGAGAAACATGGTGACAGGCATAGGGTTCTAACTCTGGACATACCATCCTGGTTTCGAGAGTCGGGTGCTTTCTCTTCTTACTGTATGCTGCCTCTGACTTCTTACTTCTTTTTCTTTTGGGAGAAATTATACACATACATACCATGCAAAGAGCTATTTTTAGACTACAACACCTGATACCCACCTCGCTGAAAGGACACTTTATTTCATGTTATTTCAGAGAAAATGCTATTGCTAAGCTGAATTTTGAAGTGGATTCTGTGTTCAGATATTGAAATAACTGGACATTTGTTACATTACTGTAGCTAAAAGTAAAGAAAAATGACAAAATGTAGTAATATTTGTATTGATTGCTTTTGAGATGTTTAATTAGTACAACATCTTCTGAGACAAAGTTACTACTGCTGATTAAATTTTTAATATTTCTGAGGAAAGTGAAACAATTAATCAGTTATGACAACTATATAGATAAGATAGTATCTTGGGAGAAATTTCCTTTGGTCAAGTAGAAATGTCTAAAATTCAAAATACCAAAGATATTAAAGTTTTTAAAAATACTGGGTGGTCATGATCATGACGAACTTCCTCTTTTCCCATGGCAGAGATGGTGTTATGGTCTCATGCCATTCTACATTTGACCTTACAGCTCTGGAGAATTGGTCAACACTACTTTCTTTCTTTTTTTTTTTTTTTTTATTAAGGACAGCCATGCATTTAAGAAATAAAATTGGTCATGTAACAGCAGGAATTTCCATCCCATTGCACTCTCATTCGATTAAGAAAAACAATCATTATGAAATGAATGGATTTTTGAGTAGGGGTTGGGACAAGTTAACCTCATTTATACTATTAAGACTTTTGTGACCAAATTTGTCCTGATGCTCAGGAAATTTTTCTTTGGATAGATGAAACTTTAATTTCAATAACGGCAAGGAATTTTTATTATAAGGAGCCTACTACTTTTGATTTCTGCTGATTGGTTCTCATACACTTGAGACAGAGAATTCAGGCAGCAGTATATGCACATTCTGTATTCAATGTAATGTTGATCAGCACATTAATCACAGGCTTTATGAAGCTGCACCAAGACATTTGGCTGGGAAGTCAGCTTTGTAGTTGACTGGGCAAGTGGGTTAATGAAGGCAAAGCTAAACATCAGATAAGGCGAGTGAGCTAATGGATGGGAAAAAAACAGAAGTAGACAGAATAAGACAAGATACTAGATGTTATCTTATACAATATGAAAATTAGAACCTGTTTAACTTCAAAACATGTAGGCTGTTTTAGAAACTTATATCAGCATTCTGACTCAAAATATGAAGAATAACTTGTCATAATTACTTTGGAAATTATCGCTATTTTCTAACACACTAAAAACTGAAAGACAGGTTACTAGCTAGCTTCTTGGTTTTAAGATAGGAAAAATCCTATCTTTAATCCTATGTTTATTTCTTTAAGGCAAAGAAATCTGATAACATCAGATAAAATCTCATCAGAGTTAAAAAATTCTGATAAGCTTAAAACAAAGAAATCTGGAATTAAAATTTGAAAGAAGAAAGGTAAGGACTCCCTTGCTATAGCTCGATGAGGTTTTTGTATAGGAATCAATATTTTGATTCATGTGATAGTATTAATGAAAATGTTTTAATAGGAAAAATCTTGGAGGATTACTTTTTCATTTTGTTGTTTTTTATTTGCTTAATTGTAAAGATTTACTCATTTATTTTTTGGGGGGGAGGAGTAGAGGAAGAAGGAGATGGAGGGAGAACTAAGCAGACACTCTGCTGAGCTCAGAGCCCTAAGAAACAGGGCTGGACCCCCGTGACCCTGAGATCATGACCTGAGTTGAAACCAAGAGTCTGAAGCTTAACCTACTAAGCCCCCCATCTACCCCTTGTTTTTGTTTTTTAATTTCTCTTTGTTCCTGAGTTGTTTTGGTATTATTTATAATCCTATGTCATTGATATTTTCTTTTACTCTTACTAATTAAACATTTTATACAAATAAAGTATGAAATAAATCTAAAATGATACTTAAAGACAAACTAGATTCTAGTGACAGCACCCAGCAATAAAAATGTACAAAGGCGACATATAACATAGCTCTCAAAATCTACATAATCTTGCATGGTTTGGATGTGACTTTGTTCCAAGCATCATATTTCAACAGGGCTCTCAGAGATTTTAAGTTAAAGAGCCGTAATTCTGTTTGAAAAGGGTCATTGTCTTTTTCTTTTTTCCTTCTTTTTGTCCTTCTTTTGTTAAAATTGGTATGAAGAAATAATAGGCTTTCTAAATCTATGCTAGTTATAATGGAGGGAGGTGGGAAGAGTTTGGTTGAAACTGAGGTAATCTCTTATTTCACTGTAGGAAGTTATCTTTTGTCTCATAGTGAATATAATATAATATATGAATGTATACTAATATAATTGTTCTTTAAGGGGGAAATATATTCCTACTAGTCTGTCTTACTTATATAATCATGTACTTCAATGCAATGCATAAGTTTAAAAAATACCATACCATACACCCCCTGAACAGAGTTTATGGAGTTGCTTTCCCGGGGGGCCTAGGCTATAGAATGAGAACAAGGTGAAAACCCTCACAGGTGCCTAGGGACTCTAGGGCAAAGAAGGATAGTTGCCCCAATCCAACTGCCTTTCTGAGAGGCAGCCCCCCAACCTGTGTGATGAGAGCCTGGGAGGTAAATAAATTAATTAGCAGACCAAGGACCATGTTAAGGAGCTTCTAGTCCAAATTCCTGAGATAGTGCTGAGGAAGGAAGGAGTGTTGTAGCCGTCACTTGTTCTAGAAGGGGGCTGGCTCTGACCCATTTCTATGTGCTCCCAGGGCCTTCCCTCCCCACCTTGCTACCCATGACCCTATTCTGCCTATGCTCTGTCCCTTAAAGGCCATGAGGGTTGTGGTAGGAGTGAGAAGAGTTTAGGAGGGGCCGCAAAGGCCACTTACTCTGCTTGACAGAAGCCTTTTGTCACCACAAGACTCTACTTACTTCAACCCTGAGCCCCTGCCCTAAAAAGACCTACTTCTAAGGAAAATTCAGGGCGCCTGGGTTGAATCATTCACTAAATGTCTGCCTTTGGCTCAGGTCATGATCACGGAGTCCCCGGATCAGGCCCCTCATCGAGCTCCCTGCTCCACGGGAAACCTGCTTCTCCCTCTCTCACTCCCCCTGCTTGTGTTCCCTCTCTACCTGTGTTTCTCTCTGTCAAATAAATAAAATCTTAAAAAATTAGAAAAATAAAAAAAGAAAGAGAAAGTTCATGGTTCCTTTAGAAAGTTAACTAATTGAGTCTCCACGTTTTCCAGTTAAAGAGCCTGAGAACATAAGAGGGTTCAAGCACTTCCCACTGGTCACACAATGCATGAATAAATGTGGAATCGAAAGATGTGGAAAACTACCTTTTCTGGCTATGATAAATTATTAGTAGTAAGGCTGGCATTTTGGAGAGAAGAACACTATGTCTGGTACCCATGAGGGCGAGGCAATATCACCCTGCTGTTACATCTGATCTTTCTCTTATATGATGTTTTCATTCTAAGGTGAGAGAACTTTCAAGTGCCATCACTGTGATGCTACCTTTAAAAGGAAGGATACCTTAAATGTTCACGTCCAGGTGGTCCATGAAAGACACAAGAAATACAGATGTGAGCTATGTAATAAGGCATTTGTTACACCTTCAGTGCTTAGAAGTCATAAGAAGGTAAGTAGAAGCCTTCTATGAGTTTGAATGGATTACTTCAGCAATAGGGCATGTATGCTAATTATCATGTGATAACCAATTTTGTATTAATTAATCAGCATATATCCTCAACATGACAAGCAATGCATGGTTTATATGAGCTCTTTAGACAATGTCTGTTCCCATTACTTTTTCAGAAGAGGTATGTAATTCAGATGAAGGTGAACCTAGATTTAGGTGTGGATTCTGCACAGTGTTGAGCTATGGTGATAGATGGGCCGTACAAAGTATTTGATGAGAGGAAGCTTGTCAATTTTTGTACATTTTTTAATTAATGTAGGTTTTTGTTTAAAAAATGATTAGTGCCTTAGTTTTATTTTTCAGAGCTAACTCAGGTGTTTATTGGCAAGTTATTAGATTGAGCTCTTTTCTAGGATTGGAATGGTCCTTCTACATCTTGCATCTCTAGGCCTAGGGAAGTTCCTGGTACAGAAGAGAGACTTGATAACTCAAATAAAATGAGGTTCTTAGGGTGATTTGGAGAGTATCATTTTGCATTATGATAATTGCTTTAAGCAAGTCAAGAGGTTATTTTTATTTGTTTTCTAAGTACATTTTAAGTGTATTTTCAAAAATAGCAAAATTCATAGTGGTAACAAACACCGTTATAGGTTTTAATGTTGACTTTAGAAATGACTATGAAGTATAATAGATGTGGCTACTTAGTGTGCCCTGCTGAGTGAACGTGAGGAAATGACCCCTACTTCAGTGTGACTTTTGTTTTGGTATCTGTCCTTAGTATGGCTGTGTCAGGGGACTGAACTGAGGGACGTTCCTTTCCTATCTCTTTTTTTTTTTTTTTCCTATCTCTTTAACATTCAGTAATAAGGATATTGTCTTCTTTTTTCAAATTTCCATAGAGGATAATCTTTCAACTTTCTTTGCTTGAATTCTTTTGCATGAATTATTAAATTTATGTCATGTTTAATCAACCTGGAAAAAAACAGTGACTTTTCAAGAGAGATAATAGTTGTTTGTCACAGATTATCATAGAGTCTATTTTCCAGAGCATTGTTCATGTTTGTCTCATACGTTTATCCAGTATTGCCATAGTGTTCTGTTTCCATGCTTTCTTATCTATAGTTAAGATATTTTAGTATTGTACCTTAGATGTCTTTTAAAACCAGTTAACCAAATTCTGTACCTAATAATAAGATATATTTTTTAATTAAACCAAAGAAGCATTTTATTTCTTTTCACTATTGACTTAATGTTGTTTAGTTTGAAACTTGTACCACTGACAAGTGAGTCAGGCTATTGAAGCAGGCAATGAAATACTTATGTAGCAGCAAAAGAAATTCTGTGGATTTTGTAAATATACTATAAATAAATTGGTAGTTGCCTCTTTGGAATAATCCAATGTTGTAATAATAGATAGACACACTGTCTAAGCAACCTTACACTAATCAAGAAAGAAGTGTTGTATTTTACCTCTTCTGTCAGGGAATGAGAAGAATATAGGTCTGCTATATGTTAAAATGTTAATACCATTTCCTTTAAAATGAGCCAGAATGGGGACCATGGGAGCAACGGCTCTTACTGTAAAGAATGTGTAAGTGTTTTGTATAAGAACTTAGACTGAAAATGGAAAGTTAAGTGCCTGCCAAATGCAGAATCAAGGAGATGTCTGTTGTAGCCAATGTCATTGACTAGCATGGCAGTTGGCTAGATTATATTTCTCAAACTTGAATATAATGTAAATCATTTTCAATGGAAAAATATTTAAAAGGACACTGAAAACTAAGGTATTCAGTTTATAACTTTTAAAAACTGCAAATACAATTGTGTCTATCTGAAGGCAGATTATAATTCAAATGTGAAAATTTTCAAATAAAATACCAATAAGTCTATGAAACTAATTGTATTAAAGTTAGCCATTAATATGGAGAATGTTTTGCTACACTGGTGGTTTTCTTAGGTGAGGTAACTGCCCTATCTCTTCTACTCTGTCCTCACCAGTGCATTCCTTCTGGGAACACATTATTTAAAAAAAAAGAAAAACAGAAAAACTTACCCATTCTTTTTACATTAGCCCATGGCAATGCCAGTAATTTGCACAAACCTAATGCAAACACAGGCCCTGGAAACTCTGCGTTGTGGTGGTAAGCCAGATGATCCTCTGTATGCTTTCATTGATGTGTAGGTCGTCATTGAAATAAAAGATAAATTTAAAAAGTGTCACTGACAGTGTGCAGATATCTGAAGTAATTTTCTTCTTTTCCCTTCTTGTCCCCTTCTCCCAAGTTTGAAAAACAATGGGACTTGGCCTCTCATTTATTGGAATAATCTATTTTGATGTTGGTGAAATAAGGTCTCCTGATGAGATTGTGAGAAGAGTTTAAAAATTTCCATCTGCCTCCTCTTTTTGGGAGAGCTTACTCTTTGGTTTGAACTCTCTAACAGAAATTCACTTTTGATGGTACATATTCACCTTTTCTTGTGTGGTTGTTTTATGCTGAGATTAAAGGTATGTTGAGGGCAAGGATGTTCTTTCAAACTGACTGCTCAGTTAACACCTGCTGATTTTCAAGATCAAGTCAGATTTATATTTCTTTTTGCTTTGCGGTAAAATCAATCCAGTCAAGCAAGCATAATGCAAATAACAGATTCCTTTATTGAGATTAATTCTGTCCTCAAGAGTTAAATACACACAAAGAAGGTGAAAAATACCTCTAAGGAAGTGTTTCTTGGCAGCAGCCAAGGGCAGCTGTAAGCCCATTTTGATTATGTGGTTTTGCCAGCATACACTGGTTTTGTATAACTTAATCGTTTTTACTTGGGGCTCCATAAAGGCTTAAAAAGTAAACTGCAGAATTATTTTCAAATTAGCACTAATGCATGATTCTAAGGTTTTGGGGTTTTTTTTGAACCAGTGGGAATACCCATGATAAATTGTTTAAAATCTCATTGTGATACTAAATCATTTTAATGAAACATAATCCTGGAAAAAAAGGATTTACCATTGTCAGAGGCACTTCATCATTTTTACCTAATTCTTTATATTTATCCTCAACCCTTTTTATTCCTTTCCATGTAGACACATACAGGAGAAAAGGAGAAAATCTGCCCGTATTGTGGCCAGAAGTTTGCCAGCAGTGGTACCCTGAGAGTTCATATCCGTAGCCACACAGGTATGTAGATTGTAAAACGAATCAAATTCTTTTAAGACAAGGAATATAGTCTTGGCTCTTTCTCTTCCTTAAAATTTTATAGAATCCAGTCTCTTACTCTCGAAAAATTTTAAGTAAGTTTACTTTCCCAAACTAAGTTAAATACCTGAAATGGAAATAATTTGGCTAATGTTTGGCTGTGATACAATTATAATTTACTGTATGTTCTGTGCTAATGGAGGAATAGGGAATAGCAGTTTCACTTTTTATAGAAGGCTAAGGGCCTCCTCTTAAAATTCCTTCCTATAACTGACATCAAATGTGGATTTTTTAAATTTAGAAAGTTCTTGGAATATTGCCTGGATGCTGTAGGATTTTACTGGATGCCAGGGTGATGCGACCGTAATGTCCGGTAGGCCACGGATTGCTTCCTGAAGGGGTCATTCCTTGATCTCTTACGACTTTTTGTGCAATTTCTCCCATGAAAGAGGGCTGTGCCCTAGTGAGGGCTGAATAAACAACTAAATATTCTTTCTAAAAATTTTAACTGAAGTACAGTTGACGTAGACTATTTGTTTCAGATGTATAACATAGTGATCTGGTAATTATACATGGCATAAAAACTCATCATGATAAGACTAGGATAAGTCTAACATACCATCTTTCACCATACAAAGTTATTGCAGTATTATTGACCATATTCCCTCTGCTGCACTTTTCATCCCCATGACTTATTTTGTGACTGAAGTTTGTTCCCCTTATCTTCCTCACCTATTTCACCCATCCTCCTTCCCCTCTGGCAATAACTAGTTAGTTCTCTACATTTATGAGTCTGTTGTTTCTCTTTTTGTTGTTGGTGGTATTTGTTTATTTGTTCATCTGTTTTTTAGATTCCACGTGTAAGTGAAATTGTATGGTATTTGTCTTTCTCTGACTTACTTAGCATAATATCCTCTAGGTCCATCCACACTCTTATGAATGGCAAGGCATCGTTCCTTTTTATGATTAAGTCATATTCTATTGTGTATATATAGCACATTTGCACTATCCATTTATCTGTCAATATACTTACATTGTGTTGCCTCTTGGCACTTGTAAATAATGCTGCCGTAAACATAGAGGTGCATACTATTTTGAATCAATGTTTTCGTTTTCTTTGGGTAAATACCCAGAAATGCAATTACTGGATCATATGGTGCTTCCATTTTTAGTTTTTTTGAGGACCCTTCAAACTGTTTTCCAAAGTGACTGTATCGATTTACATTCCTACCAACAGTATGCAAGGGTTCCCCTTTCTCCACTCTCTCACCACCACTTATTATTTCTAGTCTTTTTGATACTAGCCATTATGAGTGGTGTGACATATTATCTTACTGTAGTTTTGATATGCATTTCCCTGATGATGTGTGATGCTTAGCATCTTTTCATATGTCTGTTGGCTGTCTGTGTGTCTTCTTTGGAAAAATGCCTGTTCAGGTCTTCTGCATATTCTTTCATTGGATTATTTGTTATTTTGTTCTTGAGTTGTATGAGTTCTTTATATATTTTGAATACTAATCCCTAAGTGGATATGTCATTAGCAAATGCATTTTAAGCAATTAAATATTCTTGACAGAACCTCTGTCTCGATTTTATCTATCATGTAGAGAAATACTTGAAAAAGCTTGAAAAAATACTCTGAATATTGATAGCCAGATTATTTTACCTGAATTTAAATGGTTTTCAGTGACTGGACTGTATATGGTAAAATGTAATTTGATTGCATTGCTGAAGCTTCCTATTCAAGAGTGAGAATATTTGACTTTATCATTGTAGCCCCAGTGCCTAAGGCAGTAGATGTCTAGCATAGACACTGTTTTGTGGATGAGTAAATGTTAACTTAGATAGGCCAAAGAGTCAATAGTACAGCTGTTATACATAGGTGGCGTGGGACATAATTTCTTATTCTGGAAGTGTTTTAGCTAAAGCTAAAATGCATAACCTGAAAGTAGTATTTGTAATCTTAGAGTGGACTCATAAATACTTTTTAAATGAAACCTATAACCAAGAACATATCAAACATTATGCGTGATAGGTATAGAATAATAGGTGTCCTAAAGAGAGAAAGCAGGTTTTCTTGCTTAGAATTATTCAGGGAAAGTGAAGTTTTGGGGACCAAAATAGAAGCAGAGAACAGCAAAAAGAAAAGAGAGAAGCAAAAGGAAAAGAGAGGTAGAGAGCCATGTTGAGGGCGGATGGACTTAAAATCATGCCAGAGTCTTAGCACCATATCGTCTTGTACAGAAGAAACAAGTGATTGATATAATTTCTTATAATAATATCATTTTTTCCTTTTCTAAGGGTTTTTCCTTCTTACAGGATATCATCCTGAGAATTTTATGTTCAATATCTTTCCTTTTTCTTTCTTTCAAGTTCATCAAGATTGTAAATCATTGACTATGCTGAAACTTTAATAATTTATAAACTTCATCTTGATTGACTATTGATAAGGAGCTAATTTACTATCATGTTTGGCATACATAATCATGGGATTTTTAAAAAATATATTACCCTTAGAAAAATGAATTTTTGATGGAAAAAATGCATTTGGGTGGCTGTGTTCCTGATTAACCTGACCTTTTTGTTTAATAAATGTTGAAAGGAGGACTTGGTTAGAAAATTACTTTTACTGGAGTTTTAAATTCTGAATGATGTGTTTCTCACCAACTTCTTTCTTTAAATTAGACTGTAATGATCTCCAAGATAACCTTTGAAAAGTTTTATTTACCTTGTCACATCAAAAGTTGTCCTTGGAACTTTTAAATTATCACTATCTTCCTTATTAGGCATAAACCCAAAGTATGCCTGATTTCTAAGCCTAAAAAGAGATCATAAGCAGTGAAATTTGTTTAAAAAAAAAATATAATCTCCTGTGCCTTGAAGAGCTATTGATAATAGGGAAAAAACATGGAAATAGAGCCTACAAATCCAACATTGAGAAGATTGGTTAAATAAATTTTGGTATATCTATAAATTGGAGTATTCTGTAAGCAATAAGAGCAATGTGATATATTAGCACATCATATATTAGTTAACATGAAAAGAAATATAAGTTACAAAAACAAAATGATATACTTTTGTTAAGGATAATACATTTAAATATAAAGGCATTAGAGGTTAAATACTAAATTATTAACTGGTTATTCCTTTGTATTATAAATATGGACAATTACAATTTTCTTGATGATTTTCTGTGTTTTGACATAATAAGTTTCTTGTCTGATAAGATCTTTAAAATATATTAGCATTATGATTTTACAGGTAACTGCTATTATTAGATTTATGCTAAATTACTTAGATCTGGGGTGCCTCGGTAGCTGAGTTGTTAAATGTTTGCCGTTGGCTCCGGTCATGATCCCAGGGTCCTGGAATCAAGCCCCACATAGGTTTCCTGCTCAGCGAGAAACCTGATTCTTCCTCTCCTACTCCCCCTGTTTGTATTCCTTCTCTCACTGTCTTTCTCTCTCTCTCTGTCAAATAAATAAATAAAGTCTTAAAAAATAAATAAGAAAAAATAATTTGGATGTGACATGTTTCAGCATCTGATTCTCAAATGGAGCAGCAAAAAGAAGTGCAAAAATATATTTAAAAAAGGGACAAATGAGAATGAGAAAGCAAATATGGTGACATTAAAGCCAAGTGAGGGTATATTGGCTTATTGTACTATTTTTCCAATTTTTCTGCCTGTTTGAAAATTTTCGTAAGTAAAAGTGGGAGTGTTCTAATCCAGTGAGAACAACTGAATGGATGCAAATTCCAACCGGGTGCTGCTAAGAACTGTTTCCTGAACATCCAGCTTCACAGCTTACATCTTGCTTGCATGTCCCTCAAAGCCTAGTTCTTTCTACAGGAAGACTTCTATTCTTTAAATATAAACAAACTTGTTATTGTTCTGTTTTGTTGTGCATAGTCATGCCACTCAGAGAAAACTCAGATTCTTCTGAACAACAGAACTTCATTACTACATGCTTAGTCATCTTGAAAAAGGTTTTCTGTGAAATTTGCTATTGGCATAGAGTCTTTAGAAGTTTTTTTGTTTTTTTGTTTTTTGTTTTTTTTTAAATACATTGTAAAGTATTACCTATTTTTTACAAAAGAAGGTTTAAAGATTTGTTAAGGCTTACCCAGTCATGCTGTTATCCCACTATAATCTCGCAGTGGTTTCCTCTGGCTTTCTGCAAAATGACTATCCTTACCTACCATGAGACTCATTGATTACCAATTCCTCTCCCAGCTGACATGCCAGGCTCACTTATGAGGCTTCTTTCACTTTTCCCGAGTCTCCAAGTAGATGCAGCTTTTTCCATGATATGTCACGTGGCCATCCCTAACTCCTAGCACATTAGGTGGGTATGCTCCATCTTGTACTTCTCTCAGCAGCATGCTTCCAAGTGCTCACACTTCTTCAGTCATTCATAGATTCTCTGTTCCCTTAGAGCTGTGTCCATATCCGATAACTTGTTTACTATTCAGAGAACTGCCTGGCGTGGAGAAAGAAACTAGCGAATGCTTCCTGAATAAATGAAAGAATCTACAAATACATTACTATGCCTGTGAGATGGTGGAAAGAATGAATGCTGGCTTTATAGCAAGAAGTCCTGGATTTGAATCTAAATTTAATTGACAATAAAATCATTTTTTCATAAATTAACTATGTAATCATTGAATTCATTTTGAGACATGTTAGAATCAAAGAAAAAATATTACTAAACTTCAATCTATTCGCCAGTCCCACCTGAATATAAAGTTGGGCCCTTTGCTCTCCTTTCCATCCTTTACCTCTTTGCTTTATCATGCTATTGGTTGTAAACAATTGAATAACAAATAATAGTTAATGGCATAGTTAGCTGATAGTTTGGATTTAGCTCACCAATATATATAAAATTACAGTGCTTAAATGAAGGAATAAAGAACAATATTTGGCCAACCACCTCTAAGAACTTACCATGACTTTTTAACTTGAACTTGTCTAGTTTTTAAAATTCTTATTAGAAAACAGGTAGAGGAAATTGGTTCTGACAAATGCCCTATCCATTTTGTTTCACAAGGTCCACTGTACAGGAACTGGAATAATTACAAACAATTGTGTAGTATATTATAGTCTCTTGGTCTTTGTAGCCTCCCATCTAGTAGAGAGTTGGGGATCCCATTGCTTACTATATATAAATATCTCTTTTCAATTATGATATTATACTTTGCGTATCTTCTCCATGACTGGATTCTGATCTGACGGGTTGCAGATCAGACTCAGGGTTCTAATCAAGTTTATTGAAAGAGAGAAGCTCTTTCAAATATTATCTGAGTTAATGTGAGTTAGTGTGAGTTAGTGTGATAGGTTTCTAAGACCATTCTCATTTTCTGGATTAGGAAGCTGATATTCAGAAAAGCAAATGACCTATCCAGTCAAGGTAGTAACACCCAAATCTTTTGACTTCAAGTTCTATCTTATTTTTGTGTTATCTCTTCTTTTTTGCTATACAGTTGTTACAATTACAAGAATTAGACACATTCTGTAAGCTCTCCAATATAAAAGATGAGGAGTGGAATTATAAAAGTCACATATTATTTTAATAGTATGAAAATTTATCTTTCAGAGTGAAATGGAAGGTGTGTGTGTGTGTGTGTGTGTGTGTGTGTGTGTGTATTTAGCATTCAGGTGTTCATTTTCTTCTGAGTCATCTTTATAGGGGGCATAACATACAGAGAAAATGATGATTAAATTTAATTTTCTAGATTTTTTTTTACCTTTATTTTTTAGAGCAGTTTTAGGTTCACAGTTAAATGAGGGGAAGATCTAGAGATTTTTGCACCTGTTCCCTCCCTCCACATGTATACCCTCTTCTGTTATCAACATCCCCAATCAAAGTGTTATGTGTTAAAGTTGATGAACGCACATTGACACATTTTAGTCACCCAAAGTCTATAGTTTACATTATGGTTCACATTTGTTGTTGTTCATTCTATGGGTTTGGACAAATGTGTAATGTGTCTTCATCAATATGATATCATACAGAGTACTCCACTGCCCTAAAAATCCTCTGCTTTGCCTATTTATCCCCTAACCCTCAATGCCTGGCAACCACTGATCTTTTTACTGCCTCTATAGCTTTGTTTTTCAGGAAAACATTTGATGTTTATATAGTTTGACATTTTTCAGAATGTCATGTAGTTGGATGGATTACTTTTTTTTATTTCTAAGAAATAGAATAGTGAGGTGGATGTACATTTGAATACACTGCAATCTATAAGACTTTTATATAGGTAATTGTCTTTTCATGGTTTTCCCATTATGCTGAAGGAGTCAATTTCATTTTGTTTTTATAGTGTTCAAACTGTCCATCAATATTTTGGGAAGCTAATTCTCTTCTTTTTGTAACATCAAATAACATTAAGTTTTATGAAGAGAAAACAAGACTCTCATCTATGTTTCTTCCTTCCAGTTTGCCAACTGGTATCTTTCATCATTTCCTAATTAGTATAGTGATGGTATTGCTTTGTGGAGTGTTAAAGGAAGTATCCTTCACATTAATTTTCTTAGAGCTGGTCTTATTTTATTGGTTCATGACTAATGGTCATTCTATAAGACAGTGATACCTTAGGTATTGGATTACTACCTGTTAGTTCTGGGAGGAGTCTTAGTATTTATGTCTCTATTATAATTTTTTAAATAGTGCTTTAAAAAAAACATTTAAAGAACTTCTCCAACCCATATTTTGATTGGTTTTATCCTTTACTACCTTAAGTAACCAACCAGTTGTGTCCTTGCTTCACCTACTTTCCCCCGCTTCTCCCTCTCCTTCCAATTACCACGATTTTATACTGCTAAAGTGAAGTCTGATGAAACTTTGTGGGTTTTTTTCCATTAACTTTGAAAATGTTATTTTTTATAAACCCTGTATTAACCTTCTGAAGTCCATTCATTCTTCATAATTAGGTGATTAGAATAAGAAATGCACAGCAAGTGTGCACAAGGCATTTGTTTTTATAGATTATTAAAATACAGTACTCTTTACTTTTAGAATAGAAAGGAATTTCATAAATTTTCTAGTTCAAGACTCTTAATTGAACCTATGCCCCACAAAATGTAGTGATTGCTAAGGTTACACTACTTGTATATTGTTTATCTAGAGCTAAACTAAGGCTTAAACTTCGTTCAGTGTACACTTCACTGGTATTTTTAGTTCTTATTTTAATTTTTACTATTACTCTTGAACTTATTATAGAATTACATACATTCCTTCCATAATGTTTGATGATAGTATCTTGCTGATAGCAACCAATGAGGTTACTAATCTCAACTTGGAAGCTTGAGGGTCTGTAGTTTGTTACTTAATTCCACTTATGGAGAAACTTTCCCACCACAAAGTCAGCTATCTCCACTTCTGTTATTTAACACCTAGTTATATCCAAAGTATGGACCCAGGAGTCATATGCTAGGCTTTCAAATTCTGTTTTATTCATTTCCTCCCTGTATGAGCTTTATAGTAAGTTGCTTAGCCTCTTCAAAGCTTAGTTTCCTCATCTAAATAACAGGGGTAATAACAGTCCCAGTGGTGATGCTTGGGTGGCTCAGTTGGTTAAACATCTACCTTCTGCTCAGGTCGTGATCCCAGGGTCCTAGGATCGAGCCCCACATTGGGCTCCCTACTCAGCAAAGAGTTAGCTTTGCTCTCTTCCTCTGCCTGCTGTTTCCCCCTGCTTGTACTCTCTCAGTGTCAAATAAATAAATAAAAATCTTTAAAAAACAAAAAAAAACAAAGCAAAACAAAAAAAACCAGCTCCAACATCATGGCATTGCTTTGAGAAAGAAATGAGAATTCTATGTCAAGAAATCTTGCCCAACACCTAGCACAGTGTGCCACGGCTGCTGTTTGCTTTGTCTTTGTTATTCCTGCCTGTATTTAACCACAGTTATGTAATCTCCCTTGATATATGGTCTGACCTTCTGTTCCCAGTGTCATCATCATCATCTTTTTATAACCTTTAGCAGCAGAATATAGATCATCTGTAGAACATAGAGGAGGTTTGCTGTCAGACAGGGCTGGTTTTGGGTGACTGAGGGTGCGTGTACTATATTTTGCCGTTGCCATCATTGAAGGTGAAATATTTAGGTCTGTGCCTGACAGGCAGCTCTGTAATTTATCATCCAGTTTCCTATGCTACAGTGACAGGGATGGCACTCTGTGGGTCAGCCGAAATAGTACAGCACATTCTCCTGTGGGTTTATAGCTTCTTAGGGTCAGTGAGAGCTGGGGTTAATTCCACAAGGGAATCCACGGACTGTGACATGAATTCCATCAGTTGTTCATAAATTATGAAAGAAATTCTAGGAACTGCTTTTGGGGTTTTAAAGCTCAGGGCCAAAAGGTTAATTACTTGCCTATAGTTCCAACCAACTTTTTGTGTTAATAGATACCGGCTGTGTTGGCCCTTCTGTCCTAGGCTTGCTTGCACACTGTTGTTTGAATATAGTAATAAATCATTGTCTTAGGAAACAGTTAATTTTTTTTAAGTAAATACGTGTGATCAGCTTAGAAGTAAAGGATCAGTGTATTATAATTTGGTTATACTTGGATTTTAGCTATTGTTTTTCTAATTCTTTTTCTAAAGGAATTTATTCATTCTTTTTAGAATATTTGTTCAAAATTACAAAAATGGTAACTATAATTATAAACAACAATAAGATAATATGACAATTATTAATAAATAAAAATAAACAATTAGCCAATTAATTATGAACACAAATGAAAATTTAAGGCACATTTTTCACACTTATATAAGAATTAGATAACTTGCCTGTATGAAGAGGAAGCTTATCTTGCTGTATTTATTTTCTAACTGAGTAATTACTAACATTAGGTCATATTGAATGTTCTTTTACCTGCAGATAAACTAAGAGTTCACAGAATAATTGAGTGTAGAATCTGCACTGAAGTAAATGATAGTCTCGGCATCATACTTTCAGAGCTTTAGTTTTGCCCGAAGAAGTCATTTGTAAATTCTTGAACTACATTATTTTTGTTCTCCATGTTATTTTGACACTTCAGATCATTTTTGAACACTGATAACATCAGTGGAATGTAGTGTTTCTTTCCAATTTTTTTTTCTCTTTCTGTACTTTGCTACCCCAGTTGATTTGGGAGGTTAGTGATAAGTGTGTATAACAACTTAAAAGAGAGAGGGAGAAACACCCATTTTGATTTTCTTTTTTTTTTTTTTTAAGATTTTATTTGTCAGAGAGAGAGAGCGAGAGAGAGCGAGCACACAAGCAGGGGGAGCAGCAGGCAGAACAGGCAGAGGGAGAAGCAGGCTCCCTATTGAGCAAGGAGCCTGATGTGGGACTCAATCCCAGGACCCCAGGATCAAGACTTGAGCTGATGGCAGCTGCCCAACCAACCAAGCCACCTAGGCATTTCCTGTTTTGATTTTCATTGGCAGTATTATTATTATTTTTTTAATATATTTTTTCAAAAATATCAAAGGCCCCAGTTTCTAATGCAAAAGCTATAATGCTTATGTCAGGGTTTGTCAGAGGGCAGATAGAGGCACAAAGGGAATAGCGAGGAAGTGGTCTTGGAGTATAGCATCATGAACCAAATGAAGTAGTAATATGGTCATAAAGACTCTAAAAAGAGGGATCATTTAAAATATATCAGTGTCAGGATAGCACTAAATTCATATCTTTCAGTAGTTACCCTGAATGTAAATGGGCTAAATGCCCCAATCAGAAGACACAGGGTATAAAATTAGATAAAGATGAGACCATCAATATGCTATCTGCAAGAGACTCATTTTAGACCCAAAGACACCTCCAGATGTAAAGTGAGGGGGTGGAAAACCATTTACCATGCTAATGGACATCAAAAGAAAGCTGGGGTGGCAGCTATATTTGTCCTTATATCAGACAAATTAGATTTTTTTTTAAAGATTTTATTTATTTGACAGAGAGAAACACAGCCAGAGAGGGAACACAAGCAGGGGGAGTAAGAGAGAGAGAAGCAGGCTTCCTGCGGAGCAGGGAGCCCAATATGGGACTCGATCCCAGGTCTCCGGGATCATGACCTGAGCCGAAGGCAGTCGCTTAACCAACTGAGCCACCCAGGCGCCCCGACAAATTAGATTTTAAACCAAAGACTATAATAGGAGATAAGGCAGGACACTGTATTATACTTGAAGGATCTATGCAACAAGAAGATCTAACAGTTATAAATATCTATTCCTCTAACATGGGATCAGCCAATTTTATAAACCAATTAATAGTAATATCAAAGAAAAACATCAAAAATAATACAGTAATAGTGGCGACTTTAACCCCTCTTACTGAAATGGACAGATCATCTAAGCGAAAGATCAACAAGGAAGTAAAGGTTTTAAATGGCACACTGGACCAGATGGACTTCACAGACATATTCAGAACATTCCATCAAAAAGCAACAGAACACACATTCTTCTCTAGCGCGTATGGAACATTCTCTGGAATAGATCACATCTTGGGTCACAAATCAGGTCTCAAATGGTACCAAAAGATTGGGATCATTCCGAATCTTTTTGGAACATGGTTCTTTGAAACTAGAACTCAATCACAAGAGGAAAGTTGGGAAGAACCCAAATATATAGATACTAAAGAGCATCCTACTAAAGAATGAATGGATCAACAGTCAAATTAAAGAAGAATTAAAAAAATTCATAGAAACAAATGAACATGAAAACACAACTGTTCGAAATCTGTGGAATGCAGCAAAGGTGGTCCTAAGAAAAAAGTATATAGTAATACAAGCCTTTCTCAAGAAACAAGAAAGGTCTCAAATATACAACCTAACCCTACACCTAAAGGAGCTGGAGAAAGAACAGCAAATACAGCCTAAACCCAACAGAAGAAGAGAAATAATGAAGATCAGAGCAGAAGTCAATGACCCAGAAACTGAAGGAACAATAGAATAAATCAATGAAAGTAGGAGTTGATTCTTTGAAAGAATTAATAAGAATGGTAAACTCCTGGCCAGACTTACCCAAAACAAAAGAGAATGGACACAAATTAAAAAAACCATGAGTAAAAGAGGAGAGATCACAACCACACCAAAGGAATACAAACAATTATAAGAACATATTATGAGCAAGCGCCTGGGTGGCTCAGAGGATTAAGCCTCTGTCTTCAGCTCAGGTCATGATCTCAGGGTCCTGGGATTGAGTCCCACATTGGATTCTCTGCTCAGCGGGGAGCCTGCTTCCTCCTCTTTCTCTGCCTGCTTCTCTGCCTATCTGTGATCTATCTCTCTCTGTCAAATAAATAAATAAAATCTTAAAAAAGAAAAAAAACATTATGAGCAACTATATACCAGCAAATTAGATAATCTGGAAGAAATGGATGCATTCCTAGAGACATACAAACTGCCAGAACTGAACCTGGAAGAAATAGAAAAGCTGAACAGACCCATAACCAGTAAGGAAATTGAAGCAGTAATCAAAAATCTCCCACCAAACAAGAGTCCAGGGCCAGATGGCTTCCCATGGGGAATTCTATGAAACATTTATAGAAGACTTAATACCTATTCTCCTGAAATTGTTCCAAAAAGTAGAAATGCAAGGAGAACTTCCAAACTCATTTTATGAGGCCAACATTACCTTGATCCAAAAACCAGACAAAGACTCCTTCAAAAAGGAGAATTAAAGACTAATATCCCTGATGCCTTTGGATGCAAAAATTCTCACCAAAATACTAGCCAATAGGATCCAACATCACATTAAAAAGATTATTCACTATGACCAAGTGGGATTTACTCCTGGGCTGCAAGGTTGGTTCAACATCTGCAAATCAATCAATGTGGCACAATATATTAATAAAAGAAAGAATAAGACCCATATGATCCTCTCAATAGATGCTGAAAAAACATTTGACAAAGTATAGCATTTTTTCTTAATCAAAACTCTTTACAGTATAGGGATAGAGAGTACATACCTCAATATCATCAAAGCCATCAGCAAATATTCTCAATGAGGAAAAACTGAGAGCTTTTTGCCCAAGATCAGGAACATGACTGGGATGTCCACTATCACCACTGCTATTCAATATAGTACTAGAAGTCCTAACCTCAGCAATCAGACAACAAAAAGAAATAAAAGGCATCCGAAGCAGCAAAGAAGAAGTCAAACTCTCACTCTTTGCAGGTGATATACTTCATGTGGGAAACCCAAAAGACTCCACCCCAAAACTGCTAGAATTCATGTAGGAATTCAGTAAAGTGTCAGGATATAAAATAAATGCACAGAAATCAGTTGAATTTCTATACAGCAACAACAAGACAGAAGAAAGACATTAAGGAGTCGATTCCATTTACAATTGCACCAAGAACCATAAGATACCTAGGAATAAATCTAACCAAAGAGGCAAAGAATCTGTACTCAGAAAACTATAGAATACTCATGGAAGAAATTGAGGAAGACAAAAAAGAATGGAAAAATGTTCATGCTCATGGATTGGAAGAACAAATATTGTGAAAATGTCTATGCTACCTAGAACAATATACACATTTAATGCAGTCCCCATCAACTTAGTTAAAAAAAATGGAACAAATAATCCTTAAATTTGTATGGAACTAGAAAAGACCCCAAATAGCCAAGGGAATATTGAAAAAGAAAACCAAAGCTGGTGGCATCACATTACAGACTTCAAGCTCTTTTACAAAGTTGTAATCATCAAGACAGTATGGTACTGGCACAAAAACAGGCACATAGATCAATGGAACAGAATAGAGAACTGAGAAATGGACCCTCAACTCTATGGTCAACTAATCTTTGACAAAGCAGGAAAGAACATCCAATGGAAAAAGACAGTCTCTTCAACAGATGATGTTGGGAAAATTGGATAGCCACATGCAGAAGAATTAAACTGGATCATTTCCTTACAACATACACAAGGTAGACTCAAAATGGGTGAAAGATCTCAATATGAGACAGGAATCCACCAAAATTCTTGAGAAGAGAGGCGCTTAGGTGGCTCAGTCATTTAGCCTCTGCCTTCAGCTTAGGACATGATCTCAGGGTCCTGGGATCGAGCCCCACATCGGGTTCCCTGCTTGGCAGGAAGCCTGCTGCTTTCTCTATCACTTCCCCTGCTTGTGTTCCCTCTCTCACTGTGTTTCTCTCTGTCAAAAAAATAAATAAAATCTTTAAAAAAAAATTCTTGAGGACACAGGCAGCAACCTCTTCGACCTCAGCGTTAGCAACTTCTTCCTAGAAACATCACCAAAAGCAAAGGAAGCAAGGGCAAAAATGAACTATTGGGACTTCATCAAGATCAAAAGGTTTTGTGCAGCAAGGAAAACAGTCAACAAAACAAAAAGACAGCCGACAGAATGGGAGAAGATATTTACAAATGGCATATCAGATAAAGGGCTAATATCCAAAATCTCTAAAAAAGTTATCAAACTCAACACCCAAAGAACAAATAGTCCAACCTAAAGCGTGGAACACTGGGTGTGGGGAATGGGGAATGAATCTTGAAACACTGGAAAAAAAATTTCAGTAACAATAAAAAAAAAAAAAAAAGAACAAATAGTCCAATCAAGAAATGGGCAGAAGACATGAATGGCACATGAAAAAGTGCTCAATATCACTGGGCATCATGGAAATATAAATCAAAACCTCAATGAGATACTGCCTCACACCAGTCAGAATGGCTAAAATTAACAAATCAGGAAATGACATGTTGAAGAGGATATGGAGAAAGGAGAACCCTCCTATACTGTTGGTGGGAATGCAAGCTGCTGCAGCTACTCTGGAAAACAGTATGGAGATTCCTCAAAAAGTTGAAAATAGAGGTACTCTTCAACTCCACAATTGCACTTCTTTGTATTTACCCCAAAGATACAAATGTAGTGACCCAAAGGGGGACCTACGCCCCAGTGCCCACAATAGCCAAACTATGGAAAGAGCCCACCGGTCCATCAACAGATGAATGGATAAAGAAAATGTGGCATATCTGCTGTGGAATATTATACAGCCACGAAAAAGGTGAAATCTTGGCATTTTCAAGGACATGGATGAAGCAAGAGGGTATTACGGTAAGCAAGATAAGTCAATCAGAGAAAGACAATTATCATATGATCTCACTGTTATGAGGAATTTGAGAAACAAGACAGGCGATCATAGGAGAAGAAAGGGGAAAATGAAATAAGATGAAACCAGAGAGGGAGATTAAACCATAAGAGACTCTTAATCTCAGGATACAAAGTGAGAGTTGCTAGAGTGGAGGGTGGTGGGAGGCATGGCGGTAGACGAGTGATGGACATTGGGGAGAGTATGTCCTATGGTGAACACTGTGAATTGTATAAGACTAGGAAATCACAGACCTGTACCCCTGAAACAAATAATACATTATATGTTAATTAAAAATTAAAAAGTAATCAATCATTGTTGGGCGCCTGGGCTGCTCAGTCGGTTAAGTGTCTGCCTTCAGCTCATGTCATGATCTTGGGGTGCTGGGATCATCCCATATTAGGCTCCATGGTCAGTGACCAGCCTGCTTCTCCCTCGCCCTCTCCTCCTCCCCCTGCTCTTGCTCTCTCTCACGCTGTCTCTCTCCCAAATAAATGAAAATCTTTAAAAAATAAAATATATCATTGTTTAGTAACTTTCTTTTTATCATTTCTTCATTTTTTTTATATACACTGAGATCCTTAATAATGGAAGTGGCCTAGGCAACAGTTTTCATCAACTGTATCTCAGCAGCTTTTTCTGTTAATCCATTTCTACCTAAGATTATGAATAGCTACCTCTGTTAAATTTTGAACACCAACATTTATTTATTTCATAGAGAGAGATCACAAGTAGGCAGAGAAGCAGGCAGAGAGAGGAGGAAGCAGACTCCCTGCTGAGAAGAGAGCCCAATGTAGGGCTCAATCTCAGGACCCTGAGATCATGACCTGAGCTGAAGGCAGAGGCTTTAACCCACTGAGCCACCCAGGTGCCCTAAATTATATATTTTTAATTATTCATTAACTCTTGTCCTTTTTTAATTCTGCGTTGTGTATTCTATTTTCTTTGCATCTATAAAACTCAGTTTTTATTTTGTCTTCAACCCATAAATAGTTGTGGCTCTTTATTTGAGACTAGAAAATTATGAGCATATGACTCTCCTCTATTTTTCTGCTTCCCTATGAACCTCACCTCATTTGATTTGGCATCTCTTCAGAAATGAGGGATGGATACTGTTAACTGTAAGATTCTTAAGGAAAAGAATGCATCTTTTACTTTACTTTTTTTTTTTTGTAGCTCCATTCATAGAACTTTGCATTAAAAAAGAAAGACTTGATTTGTTTTGATTCAAGTGGCAAAAGTATTTTGAGAAGTAAAGATCTCCGCAGTTAGTGAATTTTGATTTTTATATTTTGTTGCCCATTTCCTTCTAATGGTAAACTCTTTAAACTTTTAAAAGTAGAATATCTCTGTAATTACTCAGGAGAAAATGTCAAGTTCAAACTTTTGTTGTCTTTCTTTCAAAGAGGGTTTTCTTGAACTTCTTCAGATCAAGTGAGATTTTTGTAGGATTTGATTAATAGGAGAATTCAGTGGGGTTTCATGGTTCTTTTTGCTACAGGAGAAAAAAGTATTTGAAATCATAGAAAAGTGCCAAGAATGAACTTGAGCTACTTCCTCTGTCAGGGTAGCATTTCACTTCCCTCTGTGGTATACTTTTAGTTATTAGTTGAGGGGATTGGAATGGTGGAATTGGAAAAGTTATTGGGTGGTGCTTGCCCCATTACATTTTTTGTTTAATTCTTATTTAGAATGAGTCACTTTGATGCCTTATGACAATTTCTTTAGTGCACAAAGCCAAAACAAGCCAGTCTCATGATATTTGTGGAGAACAAATTTAAAGTTCTAAAGAATTCCCATATAGAGCTTAGATTCTGAAGTTCAACCACGTGAAACCATCTTATTTTTCATGAAACACATTTTCGAGGTTTGCTTGTTCATTTGAAAGTTGCCCTCCCCAAAATTGATTTTTCTCAGAAAACTCAAAGTAAAAAGAAAACTGTGGCTCCAAAATGATTAAGCCTTATTTAACTTAATTATTTAAACATTATTTAATTTGGAATCATTAAAAGTGGGAGTTTAATTTTATTCCATCTTAAATTACATTTTCTGTGTGTATACATCTTTTTATCTCTTTAGAAGATTATAAGGGCTCTCTGACATCTCATAGGTTTTAGACATATGCTGACAAATATAAAAGTTAAAATTATTAAACTTTTCTGAATGATCTGTTTTTATTTTAGTCAAAATCTCTTAAAATGCATACATTAAATCCTAAGCTTTTCTGCTTGTATAAAATCTTTTAAAGCATAGGGCTCATTGGCATTATAGTTCTCTTTTTAAATTGTGGTAAAATATACGGAACATAAAATTTATCATTTTAACCACTTGGCATTTTAACACTTTTTAATTTCCAAGGTTGATCATGGTCATTATTGCTAAATTTGTTGCATTCAATATATTTAGTAGCTTGAAACAAAATTTGATCTCTGATCCCTTTTATAAAGTGGTCAAGTTTGTTTCTTAAATAAAATCCAGGGACTAATTTAAGAATATCAAGGTTTGCAAGATTTTGTTTTGTTAATTTCATATTATATAAACATAGATCTTAAGAAAAGATTTGGGTCAAGATGTTGGATGTTGAGTTACTTTGGAGCAATAGATGGGTCAGTGATGCTTCGCTTTAGGATCCTTTTCTCAATGAGGAGATGCATGCTAACATGCATTCCCTTCATGCATTTTAAGATTCTGTTTTAATGTTAATGTGTTAATCCTTTGGTGAAGGTTAGAGTGCTTTCTGATGTCCTTAGTTGAAATGATATTGCATAAAACAATGGTAACATCAACAAATTATCCTTCCAATGGCGTATATTAAACTAGAATCTGACTTTTTCCAGTTGTTTTTAGGTATATTTGCCACTGGATGGCTGTTGTTGTAGTGTATTTTCTTCTTCAAAGACTCAAGTTGGGTACCTTGTTTTAGGACCAGGCTAGACTCTATAAGGTGTTCCATGTGGCATCCAGGTGTCCCCGCTTGTTACCACTAGTTACGTCTAGATGGCCATCTCCAGTTTTCTGGAGCCGTTTTCTGAACATCTTCTATACTCCTCCCCACACATTTCAAATACTTTTAAGCTACTTCCATCTCAGGTATGCCATCAGTGAGAATTTGGAGGCACTTATAATAAGCCCAGTGAGCTTAAATAATTCTGACTCAATATGAAGAGTTAAAAAAAGAAAAAAAAGATTGTGCTTCAATCATATGAAGTTAGCACCAAAGATTGGCATTGGTACTCACTTCTTTTGCCTTTTGTAACAACCTTAGCTCAGTCCTTAGGTCCACTGCCACAAAGGTCTTCCTTCATCCTGTCTCCTTGTTTTATTTTCTTCATGTAATTTATCATATCTGAAATTATCTTGGGGTCTTTCTATACTTTTTCTTTTCTTTCTCACTACACTGGCAAAATTGAAAAGGCAGTGACTTTGTCAGTCTATTTGCAACTGCATCCCTAAAGCTCAGGACAGTAATGAGAAGAGGGTAAGTGCTCAAAAAATATTTAATGCATGACTAACATAGCTTCATGGAGTATGCACTTTGTGGTACCTTTGGAAATCAACTTAAAATCAATCTTCTGCAATTGCCATCAGTGCTTCTGTTTGTTCCTTGATATGTTTGAAGAAAACACAAGTGGATTTTAATGCTTAGTGTCAGAACGTAATTTAAAGAAAAAAGCAATTGCAAAGAACTCATTTATTTTCCTTAGTTAAGTGAAAAATATTTTGCCATTATGTACATGTCAATATTATTTGTGCTACTATGATTGTTAAATTTGACTATTGGTAGATAAATCTCATAGATATTTGCCAGTATTGTATTTACCTTCTAACATTGAAGGTAGTTACCTATATATAGTTCTCAACGCACAACTTTATATTGTGTTAGTATTTGCATTCACTTGGGATCTGCTTTGAGACATAACACACATTCCTAACCTGCCCCCTAATATTTCCTGAAGAGCTTTGGTAAATAAAAGAATGCTTGAATTTGCCAGCCAGAAGGATCTGGTTAATGTTGACCGCTATTACAAGAAGCCGAGTTTTTGTCAAAAACTTTAGAAACTAATTACCCAAAATACCAGCTGTATCATTAATTTATGTAATGGCGTAAGAGTTAAAGGTTAAAATTCTGATTCTAGCACTTAATAGCTGTGTAACACTGAGCAAAGTACTTATCCTTTCAGTGGCTTACTTTCCTCATTTGTAACTAGGAATAGAATACATAGATCATAAGGTTGCAAGAATTAAAATTGCTAATATATGTTAGGCATTCTGAAGAGAACAGAGGTTCTGTATGTTTCAGATATTATTATTTCCATTTAGATTGGTTTTTACCTAATTACTAGATTAATTAATATTCAAGTTAGTCAAAGTTTGAACATTTAATTAGCCTGACCAAAATGAAGACAATGTCTAAATTTATCAGAGATATTAAAAAAAAATTAGTAGTTCTTGGGCACCTGGGTGGCTCGGTCAGTTAAATGTCTAACTCTTGGTTTCATCTCAGGTCATGATCTTAGGGTCATGAGATCAAACCCCATGTCAGGCTTGAACAGGGAGCCTGCTACTCCCCTCTGTCTGCTCCTCCCCCTGCTCACACACTCTCACATTCTCTCAAATAAATAAATAAAATCTCTAAAAATATAGTAGTTCCTTGGATTTGCTTCATATTGTACATCAGAACCTGTGCACTGGCGGTGTCAAGTAAGAAAGAAAGATTTGTATTCTTGGGTTTAACTCAAATTGAAGATTGGTCGCTTTTTGCCCCAGAATCGTTTGTGTATAGACAAAGGTGTTTCCTAGAGACATATTCCTTACAATAATTTGAAATAGTGAAGGAAGATATCATATGCATAATGTGAAAAAAAACTAAGAATAACAGCTTCTTTTAGTGTGAAAATTAGGCAGATGACTTTACTAGTTATTAGCAGCTTCAGATTCTGTGGGACTGCAAATGGCTTTGTCCGCAGAGTCTTAAGGGTAGGATTCCTGCAAAGATGCTCCAACTGAACAGGTAGAGAAGGTAGCAGTTTAATGTACAGTGTGGGCTGATTTGTATACCACACACTGTAGATTTCAAATGAATTTTATTAGAGCCATTTCCCCAAGGACATCCTTGAAAACTGGAGTTCTATTCTGGGAGAGTAGAATGAATGAGTAGAGTTGGACTTACCAAGTTTCCCAAACATACCAACTCAGTATCACTGGATCTCAGAGTTGGAGTAGGGATGGGACAGAAATTCAGTCCTCTAGAGGTACCAGTTTCTTCTCTGGGTAGTTTGCATAAGCCTAATGGGCAACAGAGAGGTAGACATCAATGAAAATAATCATCGCCAACATTGTGAGTCCAGTGACTGTATTAGTTTGCTACAGCTGCTGTCACAGTACCACAAACTAAGTAGCTGAAACAATGGTTTGTTGTCTCATGGTTCTGAAGGCTGGAAGTCTGAGATCAAGCTGTCAGCAGGGTCACATTCCCTCTGAAGGCACTAGGGGAGAATCTGTTGTAGGGCCTGGCTTCTGGTAGTTCTTTGCCTTGTGGCAGCATTGCTGGGCTCTTTCCATGGCGTTCTGCCTGAGTGTCCCTGTCTTCATATGGCTATCTTTCTATAAGGATACCAGTCAGATTAATTAGGGATCCACACTACCCAAATAATATTTCCAAGGACACATTTTGAGGTACTGGTCGGTAGGAGGCAGGTTAGGATTTCAACATATGAATGGTGGGCACAATTCAAACCCTAATAGTTAACTGGGTATTTTTATTGTCCTAATTGGGACACTGGTGAAAGTGAAGGGAGTACTGTTGATCACTGTTCTGGGATTACCAGCATAAACTGAGACTGCCTTAGGCAAACCTGAATATATGGTCACTGTCCCTATGAGATAGGTACAATTTATCCCATTTTTCAGAGGTTCAGTGAGGTTGACTAACTTCCCCAGAGTTATAACTAGAAAGAGGACAAGTTTTATTCAAATTCAGGACAATCAGATTCTAAAAAAAGGAGAAAATCTATGCTTCTAACAAAAGTTAACATTTTCCTGTCTATAGAGAAAATTTCTCTATTATGACACTAGGTAAGGTAGAGAATAAATTTGTTATGCTCCATTCTCTAAAATTCCTTAACTATATCTCTTTCCTTGCATTTTAGCTATTATGAAAGAATAATAACATGGTACATTATATTAGGCTTAATTGACATATAATTCACCTGATGACTGTGTCTTTGATTTTTGCTTTCTGGCTATTCTACTGGTATTTGGAAAGCAAGAAAATACATAAAGCTATACAAAGAATAGCCATG
This sequence comes from Spilogale gracilis, assembly GCA_004023965.1. Classification (NCBI taxonomy): domain Eukaryota; kingdom Metazoa; phylum Chordata; class Mammalia; order Carnivora; family Mephitidae; genus Spilogale; species Spilogale gracilis. The sequence continues at coordinate 33,267 of PITA01011008.1, forward strand.
AATATTAAATTATAATAGGCTTGCTAGAAAATTTTTGAAATGACTTTTTGTAATTGCAAACCACTTTACTGTTTATAGGCATACTTTATTTGTAATCTTGATTTGACTTGTTGATTTGTTATTAAAAATTTTAGCATTCTTCATTATCACTAATAAAACAAACTTTGAAAATCTAAAAGATTACTTTGCTTTTCATACTTTTTGAAGGAAATGAAAAATTATTTGGAATGCTATGATTCAGGAGTTACCAGAATCAGCATTAGCATTTTACTGTATGCTTCAGTTCTTTTTTTGTGAGGGGGTATGCATGGTAAATGTTAGATGCTCAAGAGTTTGATAAATGGTAGTTGTTGCTACCACTCCTTCTACCATTGATGATGTTGCTATTGCTCTTTTTATCATCATCATCAAGGAGAATTCTAGAAATAACAGAGAGGGGCAATCAGTGTGACTTAGAGACTGCATGTAGGGAGCAGTGAATAAAAGGAAGTACACTGGAGGGCTAAGTTTCTTATTTGGTAACTGGGTGAGTGTGGTATAACAATCAAGACAGGATATACAGGATACCCAGGATCAGAAGTTGAAGACATGAATTCAGAATGCTGTGTTTGAGCTGTTTATAGAATATCCAAATGAGGATACCTGGTTGACATATGGCTATCTCAAGACTGAGTCTCAGCCGAGAGATCTGGAATTAAGATAAATATATATTATCAACTCAGTGTTAGAGTAAGATTATACTTTCAAAGTTTTTCAAATAAATTGGACTGTACATGCCTTTATTCTTCTGACAATGAAGACATGCCTTTCTAGGGCCTTGATTATAATAAGGTCAAACTTTCAAGTTCCACTTAGTTAGTACAAAGGTTGATTTTTATATCGTGAAGAAGTTGGCAAGTCTAGATAGTTTTTTAAAGAGTCCTGCTTCTGTTTGTATTGCCATTGTGACTTTATTTTTTTTTTTATTAGTTTCTTTATTTATTTCCATTTTGGATGGTTGTCATCATTTTACGATGCCCAGTTTAAGGGGTGTGTCCTGGGTGCTCCTTCTCAGAGAGAGGCTGGGAAAAAATGCAGCTATCCTAGGGCCTCCAATATATTCTCTCCCCCCATGATGTTATGGCTGAAAACACAGTTCATAGAGCAAGGCCTCTCAAGAATGTTACTGTCATCTCATGAAGCAGTGTCAGGGACTAGGGAAAGGTCAAGGAAGACCATGATGAAAAGTGAATCATTGAAGCAACAAGAAGTTCATTGTTGATAGGGGAGTTCGCTGGAATAATGTGAGTGATACCCAGATTGAACAAGAATGAGGATCAACTGGGACATGAAGGAATAAAGGACCTACCCTGCTGCTTGTGAAAAGCCTTGTCCCTGAAGGAAAGGAAAGACATATAGGAAGTTTTACGTTTGCAAAAGGCAAACATTTTAGTGTATCCATCTTTGCAGTGTCTAGCCTCCTGCCATGTTAAGTGCATTGCTAAAAGAGAGAATAAGGACTAAGTAGTGATTTTGAGTTACTGTTCTTCCTAAATAAATTACGCTTTGGCTAGAGGGTAGCTTCAGATTCCTCCTGGAGACTAAATTTTATCACATTTTTGCTATTTCATAGTAGAATTTTTTTTAACGTGACATGTATGTTTACTTATTTTTAAAAAATGTCTTGGTTCTTTTCTAAATAATGACCTCTAGATGCAAGATAGTTACATTAGCAGGTGTGGATCAATTATTAAAGTGCTAATGGTTCTGTTTGACCTGTACCAATGTGTGAAATTCTTTTGAAATCATCACCCCAACTGAGAGACTATGAAATCTTTCATTTTTAAGACAAAAAATCAGCAAATCATTTAATGACCCCTGTGATGAGTAGTACAGTGACAGAATGAATAGATTAATATAAAATCCTTTTAGGAGATTCTTAAAATCAGGAGATTTCATTTGGTCTCAAGTATTACAAGGAATATACTGGGCCACCTGGGTTGCTCAGTCGGTTAAGTGTCTGCCTTCTGCTCGGGTCATGATTTCAGTGTCCTGGCATCAAGCCTCATGTCAGGCTCCCTGCTCCACAGGGGAGTCTGCTTCTTCTTCTTCCTCTCCCTTTGCCCCTGTTCATGCGCTTTCTTGCTCACTCTCTCTCAAATGAATAAAACCTTTAAGAAAATAAAATAATAAAAGGAATATGCAAGAAGCCTGCTCCTGGCCAGTGTTGAAACACACTCTGGACTCAGTCCTTTGCTGTGGCTCAGGCTCCCTCCGCAGGAGGGGAAGGCATGGTCCATTTCCCTGAAGCCCCCATGGTGTGTCAACCTCGCTGTGCAGAGAGCCTCTTTTTGACAGTGCAAAGAACGTACGTGGTGATTAGGATCTGAGTTGAGGAGTGATGGCAGTGCATGCTTTCCTGGTTTACTTTTTTCTGACTTCGAGACTTCCTTTGCAGGTGAGCGTCCCTATCAATGCCCTTACTGTGAAAAAGGATTCAGTAAAAATGATGGACTGAAGATGCATATTCGTACTCACACCAGGGTAAGATGATTTTCTGTCTCATTAATATTTATTATAAAACTATACTTAGTTTTTTAAAGATATTTAGCTTGACATGAGAAATTAAAAGTGATGTATCTAAAATTTTATGTTTCTATTTATGATGGGCATTTGTGGATTAGTTTTTTAAAAAGGACAAAATAATGAAAGAAACAAAAGTCCAAACTCTAAATGGGTCCCCATTCTTTGAATTAGGAATACATGCTTAGGAGTAACAGGAATTATAAACAGCAAACTGCCAAATAAATAGGTCACAGCATTTTAAGACTAAAAAGTACAAAACGTGCCACCTTGCAGAGCATTTGCCAGTAATAGGAACATTCTTAAATAAAGGTGTGTCTGTAAGCACGTGATCACTATTTAATACACATGAGCAAATACATTTGCAAGAAAGATATTGAAAATAATGTAAGTTATTGGAAGAGACAGAAAGCCGGAAAGGACAACTCACCGCTTCACAGGGTGCTGCCTGGTACTGCCTTCCATTCTTTTCTATGGGTGCCCTGTGTTCTTTAGCTTGTCAACACCTCTCACTGCACTCTTGTCATTCTGTTCCATATGGCGTTCCCAAACTCAAGCATGTGCCTCGCTTGCTGTATAAACACCCGTGAGCAGCTTATCCTCCATCTAGCTACATCTCTTAACTCATTATTCTGTTTAGGGCACAATTAGATACTTTATATGAACTTTCCACTTGGAAATTTGATGTTTTAAATGGTCCTTGATTTTGCTTTACCTGTCTTTTCACTGCATTGTCTTTCACCCAGTTCCTTCTCAGTCTGGCCTTTTAACGGTGCTTATGGTCTGTACATAAATGACATGTTTTTCCAGCTTTGAAGAAACTTGCTTCATCCCCTAAGAGCAATTCTAATTTTGGCCTTTTCTGGATTTCACTTTTTTACTTAGCTATAAAATAAGAACTTTAGAGAAAACACATAATAATAATATCCTTTCCAGTATAATAATATTCGGGCCTTCCATTTCAATTCTGTAGAACATAAAAGATACCCCTGGAGGTCTTGTTAAGAAAATCACTCTTTCTGTCTTTCTGGTGGAGGACACAGGCGGTTTCTTTGCTCATTAAAACAAATCCGCAGCAGGTTTCTCCTTCTGGTTTATAACATCATATTTATATTACATGAATATTAGTAATTGGAGTACTTACTGAATGTAAAATTACTTCATAAACAATGAAGGATTAGATAAATATGACTGCTTATAATAATATGACTTAAATATTTATTTTACCATAGAGCATCATTAAAGAGATTTAAGTTAGTTTTAAGTTCAGCTTGGGAAGTTATCTTATGTGTGCAGTTTTCCTACTGGTGTTAATAATATGTTTTAAAGATGCTAGCATACAAGCTAAGAGACCCTGGTCCTTCTCAGCCAAACTAGTGATGTCAATCAATATCTGGGCATGATGGGTACATAACTATGTTATTGCACATGATTACCGATGATAGACATGATTATACCACAGAAGAAAATCACTGCAGGAAAAAAAATACCTTTTGGGTCCTCTCAGGAAAGGGTGATATTTCCAATTCGATTAATTAGTTTTTTATTTTGTTTTAATATAAAGTTTGTTAATGAGACCAGTACACATAGTTATAAACACAAAGACCACTAATCCCATGTCAGGTACTGGTCTAGGCCTTCATATTTATTCATCTAAGAACCCTCACAAAATTTAGATCTTATAACAACCTGTTAATATGCCTAAAAATTCTTTTAGGCCTCTATAAGGCAGATATTATTATGATACCTTTTTTAAAGAATGAGGCACAGGCCAGTAAGGAGCAGAACTGAGATGGGACCCCACGCAGATCACCTGCAGAGTCGACCCCCTTAACGTAGGACATACATTTGCCTTTCATTTATTTAAATATTTGACTCATTGACCGATGTACTTTCTTGTGTGTTTTTAAACTGAACAAACTATAGTAACAACCCTGAATTTAAAAGCCTCATGTTCATTTGAATATTTGAGCCTTGACTCAAGGACCCTGAAACTGCCTCGAGGTGTCCAGGTGTAGGTGGTACCTCTTAGCTGCTCTCAAGCGCTGACTGCAGGAAAAGAAAACAAATCCCAACCTTTGATTAAGGGAACACCCGACAGGGCCTCAACTAGAAGCACCCAGGATTTTAGACAGAATCCCATACAATCAGTGGAGTACTCCAGAGAAACAGGTAAGTAGATAAGCCTGTCAGGTTTTGCTTCAAACTCTTCTTTAATTCTTTTTCATGCATTGTTTGTATTTTATCACAGACAGCTTTAGTTTTGAAATTATATTTCCTAAGCATCTCATGGATACAGGTATTCTTTGCATATTAGTGCAGCTTTCCAAAAGCTAATTATCAGCTGATGCAATCTAATTAATGTCAAGAACCGAGACTTAAAAAAAAAAAATTCTAGAGGAACAGTCTCTGCAAATTCCTATTTTTCCCAATATTACTTGGGTTTTATAGGACCAGATACAAAAATACTATCATGATATTTGGACCATAACACATTTCAGTGTCAGTTTTGTATTCACATTACATTTAAATAGTTCTAATTTTGGACATTTTTGTTCTATTTCAAAAGATCGTTTTAATTCCGTTACAACAACAAAAACTGTACTATTCAGCAAGTTACATCTTTGAGAAGATTTGGTTAGTCTGCACAAAATGCCATGCCATGCCTGTACCCTTAGATTCTCATTCTGTGGTTACCGCATGGCTGCTTTAGCAAGGGAACATGAAGTCCTTTCACTCTGGTTATCGCTTTTGTGGCCCAGTAAGGGCTGCAAGTGTGGGAGACAGTTTTGCTAGAATCCACATTTTACTAAAATGCTAATCAGTCATTGGATATTTTATATAGAGGCCATGGCGTAAGTCCAAGACTTAATTTCCTTTTATCCATTTCCTTCAATGTAGTATACATTCTTCTTATTGTTGGTTTTCAGCACTATGTTGTGCTAGATTTTTTTTTCTTTGCACCTATCCTGCTTGTATCTACAGTTTCTTATTAATAGCTATATTTTGGAAATTTCTCAGCTGTGTTTTAAAAATTATATTTCTTTGGTCCCTTTCTTTCCTTCTTCTTAGGAGATTTCAAATACATGTGTTAGATTGATGTTGTTCCATAGCTCTTGGTAATTCTCTTCTGGTTTTGTTTTGCTTTGGTTGCTTTTTGATTTTTAATCACTGTGTTTTTCTTATTGTTGTTTGTGTTTCATATATTTTCAGTTTCACTGAATCTTTCCTCTGTTGTTCCCAGCCTGCTTGTGGAAGGAGTTATCTTCAGTACCATGTTTTTCACTTCTAATATTTTGTTTTGGCTTTTAAAAAATCATTCCATGTCGCTCTTAAAATTACCCATTTGTTCGTTCATGTTGTTGACCTTTTCACTGGATTCTTTAATATGTTAATTATAGTTATTTTAAATTGTCTGATAGTTTCATCAACTGGGCCATCTTTTGATCTTGTGTTGTCCATTCTGCCTGTTGATAATGGGTTTGGGGAGTTGCTTTTTTGTGTGTCACACAAAATTTTTATTCAATGCCTATTACTGTGTGCATAAGAATAGTAGATACCAAGGTAAATATTATTTATACCTAAAAACAGGTGTACCTCTTTTTCTGCCAGGCCATCAATGTGAGGAGTTGAGCCAATCTAGTCAATAGCTGAACTAGCTTTGGGTTTTGTTGTGGCTATAGGTACCGTAGGCTTTAAGCTTCTGCCATGGTGGGCTGCTGTTTCCATGTTCTTCCTGGGAAGTCTGGATGGTCAGGCTTTTCTGCAGTAATTCTCCTCAACCAAACAGACCCTGTTTATCTTTGCCACAGAAGAGGTTTTTCTCTCTCTCTCTCTGCCTTTGTCCCTTTGCTGGCTGCAGTCTACTAGTACGAGTTACTCAGCATGAAATGTGAGTGGGGCAGAGAGCTCTCTTGGTTCTCCTGCTTGAGCAGTAGGGTGAGGCAGGTGCTATGTACCTGAACCTCTGAATGGAACTTTCTCAGCATTCCTACCCTTAGCCAGTGATGGGCAACTTCTGCCTCTGCCTTAGGTGTAGAGTTGCAGGGTCCAGAGTTGCAGTGTCCTAGGCAAACTACATGTGGCTATTAAAAATGTAATTGTAATTGATTGTAATTACAAGGAATTGGAATTTAATTAAAATTAAGGCTGATTCATAGAACGCATAGCTTGTGAGCTTGTGGCTTCTCTATTGGACAACACAGTTAAAGAGCAGGTCTGTCATCACAGGTCTGGAAGGGCAGGTGGCTGAACTTGGCCTTGTGTCAGTGGAGAGTTTGGGGCATAAGTGAGGTTGCCACCCCTCTTCTGGTAGCAGCAGACCTCTTCTCTGCGTCAGTGTGGCTCTTGGGCAAAAGCAGGTCCAAGAGCCCCTCCCCTTTGAGTCACCACAGGGTGCGGGGTGTGGGTAAGCTTCTGTTTTTCCCAGAAGCAGAGCCCCTCACTTGGGACCAGCATGTGCAATGTGTTCCTGCCTCACCCCCAGCAGCCTCCTAATGGAGCTAAGATACAAAACATGGCAGAGACTGAAGGCGTTCATTTCCTGTGTCAGAAGGGTCTATGGCCTGTGCTTATTCCCTGACAGTGGCCAGTCACGGCCTCATAGTCACGCAGGGACCAGAACACAGATGAATGCTTTCTTGTGGACCTGTTCCAGCCTGAAACTGTGTCAGATTCTGGAACCTGTGTCATGACAGGGCTCTCCAGTCCTCCTGGCCTGCCCCTCATCTTTTTCACCAGTACCTGGTGGAGCCAAGGGAAAAGAAACTATGGATGATATGGACTTTCAGTGTACTTGGGTCCCCCTCATTCTAATCTAATCCATCCTGATAGCCCACAATGGATCTTTAAGAATACTTTAAAGTTTTACTTGTTTCTTCCTCCCACTAAGCTGACAGCTGCCTCATCCTTGGTGCTGTGGCCAAGGGGAAACAGTTCTCGTGTTCCATCTCTGTGGTATTCAGGTCGCCTGCTTGTCTGGGGACTCACATAACATCCCATGACCTTAGGTTCAAAACAATGATGTAGATTATCCAGCAGGTTTTTTGGGGTTTTTGTTGGTTTTTTGTTTGTTTTGTGGGTTTTTTGTTTTGTTTTGTTTTGTTTTTTTCTTTTTAGGCTGAAAGTGATGTTCTTTGTGGTTTTTTTTTTTTCACATTTTAAAAGTAGTAATTTATCTTAGCTGTCTAGGTTTGTTGGGATAACTTCTTGTACTTAATGTCTCTAGATTAATTTTCTGCGTGGAAAGCAGAAGCAGATAGTCTTACATTCCATGACCAGTCAACACTTCCATTTAGTTAGGGAAGAATCCCTATTTACAGGCCCATGTGTTTTAGGCCATTGTGTTAGTTTTGGACAAAGGGGTTCTGTTTCCTGGGATGTGGAGAGGTCAGTCTGCCTCAGGGCAGGGCTTGGCAGGCCTCCTGCAGGGCAATGTATTAGGAGTCATTTCTCATCTCTGTTTAGGTTCTCCCCCATCTACCTCCTCTTGTTCCCATTCATGGGATCATTTTATTGATGGGTGTTGGAGGACACAGCTTTTTGTGGGGAGGAAGACTTCTTTTGCACGTGGGTAGGAGGGCTTCCTTAGTTTGGACACCATGGCTTCAAACCAAGCCTTTTTAATGAAACCACCTCAAAAGGCGGTATTAATTTTTCCCAGGAATTTGAAGCCTGGGGAGGCTCCAGGTACCCTGGTAGACCCTTTCATCCTTATCTCTATGGTCCTTTTGTCTAAAAGGTCCTCTTGAGCACCCTAAATTATATCTGAGGTCGATATCTTTATGTGTAATGTCTCAAGTCCCAAGTTAGTATATTACACTTAGGAACAAAAATCATCTGGAAATTATGGACCTTAGGTTTTTATTATCTTAGACACATTGAGCCAAAACACTCTCACTGAAATGGGGCACATGCTCATAAATATCCATTTTGTAAACATTAGGTTCAAAAGGAATTGTTTTTGTAATTATTTACTACAGAAGGCTTCACATCTTACTTAATCACTCTTGAATTAAACATGGAAAGCACCTGGACCAATTAGAAAGTTATTTCAGAGAGCCCAGCTTTTGAACACCACTTAGAAACCCAATTAGCTTACAGAAGTTTGAAGATCACAGCTGTCTCCAGCCCTGTTTGTGGGGATAGCCACATTAGTTCTTAGAAATATGAAAATGCAAATAATTGCCAATGGTTAACTGTAACAGCGAGTCTTTGATGTTGTTTTATATTTTGTCAATCTTCTTTCGTGAAACTTCCCATCCCTGATCCTCAGGTAGTTCAGGTTTTTGGTGAGTTAAACAAACATGTGCACTTGGCACTTTTTTCTGACCCCATGCAGTGAGACCCAGGGCCTCTGAGGCCAGACCGAAGGGGGACACCTAAGAGTCCCTGGGCATCAGCACTGCTGAATTTATCTGAGGCTCTGGTGGTGGTCTACCAATGTAGCAATTTGGAAACTATACAAAAATATCCAGCCAGAGCATCCCTTGGGTGCATCATATGGATGTAATATAAGCGTGATGTTGAAGGAAAGAGAAGAGTCCATTCATCGTGTGTGCTGATGCTGGAGGAGGCGTGAGAAGTGGACACTGACGAGAAGAAGAGGCGAGAATTTTCTCAGCTACGGCAACATTGTATAGGATTCTTGTAGCCTTGGTGGAGAACAGAAAGGAGTCTTTTAAGGGTAAGAATTGGCTTGTAATCTTCATGAATACATTGTGAGGCATTCCTGAAAAACCTAGAGACAGATGCAGAAACAAGCCTGTTGAATCAGGAAGGAAGTGGGTGAATTCATTCCAGGAAACGCTAGAGAGAGAGAGACGGTAGTATTTGAGTTGAGCTTTGAGGAATTGGGAGGAGGGTATGCTACGCAGATTAACCGCCGGGAGAGAGACAGGTAGGAGCTCCAGATCCCGAAGGATGGCCTCTCCAGCGTGACGACGTCTGGGAATGCAGGTTGAGTCCAGCTGCGACTGGGGAGTTGAGATGCATCCTGGAAGCGAGTTGTTTTGTGTGATGTATGTTATGTTGAGTAGAGGGATGACATGATTACCTCTCTTTTAGAAAGGCTGCTCGGAAGCTATCTTCTAGTGTGAATGAAAGGAGGCCATCCTGGAGGCAGGGAAGACCCAGTCAGGAGGCAGGAGGGAGCCAGTCGCACTAGATAGGGCGCCCACACCTGGTGGCCTCGGATCTGAAAGTAGGAACGTGTATGAGAGACACCTGTGAAATAGTATTGAAAAGGTTTAAACATGTATTGCATGTAGGAGGTGAAGACTAGGGAGGAGTCCTAGATGAACCTGAGATGCTTAGAAGGGGTACTTCAGGATATGGTGATGTTCCACATAGAGAAGGAAGAGTAGCTAGTAGATTGAGAAATTTATATTTAGAGTGTATTTATATCTAGGAAAGAGGAAGACATTAAAAAAATTAATAACCTTTTAAAAGTTTATTATGACTCCAGAAAAAAAAACATTGAAATATGTTTTTATTTTGGAGTTTCCTAAATTTCACCAGCTTTTGTGCTTGTGGAAACAAAGGGTATGGCTCATTGCCACTCTTTGAGAACGTCTTTAATTTGGTTTTGGGAATTAATAAATTTTGACTGTTTCTACACGTATTTCATGGGGAATTTTAGATGCCTTACAAATAAATCGTTTAAGATAAATGGCTTTGAGATACTGTTGTATTTTATTTGGCTCAGAAAATGCACCTGCATGAAACTGAACATTCTTATTCTACCACAGTAGGCTGCCTTTCCCTTTGTACAAGAGAAAATCAGACCATGTGAAAAATATCTCCCCTTTCCAGGACTGACAGCATCATTTTCCCTTTCTTTTTTCCTTTTTCTTTTCTGTGAAAATTCTTTTTGATGGTCATCGACCCACTTGGCAGAGCGCCTCCTTTTTTAATTCTCTGTGCAACTATGCCCATGAGCTAGTCAGCTGCCTTAAAGTCACCAGCAAAGAAACTTTTTGGTTCCCTGGTTAGGAATACTTTTCTGGCACATTTAAAGTCCTTTAAACTAGGACTTCTGATCCAGGCATTCTAGAATGTGATGATTGGTTCCCTGAATTTCTGTAGGCTTTGATAGTAAGAGACGAAAACTTAGAATAAATTGGATTTGACACTTTTGACAAATTTATTGGGTTGGTGAATTATCCTTTAGGAAAATGGACAAAAGTCTTTTGTGCAGTTAAATTCTCTTTACTGTATTTAGGGTTGCAAGGGTAGAGTTATATTGATGTGAAGGACTGAACTGGTCCTGGACATCAAATGTGATTTTTATGCAGAGTGTTTTGTTTTTTTTTAAATGGTACTTATGTTATCATTCAGTATTTCTCTACTTAATTTGATATTTTGGAAACAAATGAACAAGCCTAGAACCCTTGGCCTAAACAGTATGTGTTAGTGTGGTAATGGTGTCTTCAAGATGGTTGCCATCACGTTTTTCCCTTCTTGCATGTGCATGCCGCTCTTTACATCTACAGGTAGAGTCTAACTTCCCTTCCTTGGAATGTGGGCTGGCCGCAGTGACTTGTTTGACCAATCCTAGAATGCAGCAGAGTTAATATTCTAGGAGCTCAGCGGTTCCGTCCTGAGAAAGCTCGTAACTATTGCCAGTGTTTCTTGGAAACCCCCTATGAAGACTGCAAGTCCTGTGGTGACGTCACAGATAGGCCATCCCCACTGCAGCCCAACAGAAACTGCCAGGCATGTGAGGAAGCCATTTTGGACACCTGGCCTAGATGAACCTTCAGATGACTGTAGCTGCAGACAACTGACTGCAATTATAGGAGACACTGAGAAGTGATGTCTCTGTAGCAAGCAGCCCACAAAACCATGTCAGCCCACATTCAGTCTACGAACCCAGTACACAAAACCATGAGAAATAACTACTTACTTTATGACACTAGGTTTGGGGATAGCTTATGACGCACCAGTAGGTGACTGGAACAAGTGCTAAATACTGCACAGTGCTGAGTAAGCACATTTTTAATTGTATAACATGCTTCTGCACTTTAAAGTGGTTGACGTTTCTGGACAAAGTGCTAAAGTAAGCACCTACAGTTACATTCCTAAGCATAAGTTAGCTGTTGGATCATTATACCATCATTTAGCAGTGGGAACTATGTTTTGTAACTGGGGAAATATAATTTTTAAAATATAGTTTAAAAAATAGTACTAACAATTGTTTCTAAAGGCATATGCTGCTCTGGAAAGGATTCAAGAGGCCGAGAAGTGTGTATCTTTAAGGCTCTCATGACACGTGTATCCTACTTCAGTACTTTGCATCCAAAGCCTGATGGCAAATCTGCTTATGTGATATATAAATTTATATAAATGAGCTAAATTAAGACCTTTCCTTTAAATAGTAGGCCTTATAATTGGTGTGATACTGGAATGGCTGAAGTGAATAGGCTCATCACCGTCATAAATTTTCTCTGCAACACTTCTGAAAAAGTTAAATGACGACCAAAGAGTGTAAAACTGGGTTATCTGGCAGTGTTATGATAGGGAATGCTATCTGTTTGGGGGCCTCAGGTGTGTAATTCTTGCCTTTGGGGCTGGTGGTCTGGCAAGCACCATTATGGGTAGCCTCTGCTCCCATGTAGTGATCATGAATAGACAGTTGAGACATCCCCTGATTAGGACACTTTGTGAATGAAGCTGTTTAAAGTACACAAACCTCAGTTTTTGAATTCAACAAACTTACTGTTATTATCTGTTTATATATTTCTTGTTTAGACCTTGACTTCCATGTGGACAAAAGTCTTCCAGCTCTTTTTCCGTATTAGCATCTGTGTGCCTGGCTTCTAGTAGTTATCAGACTTTTGAATGAATGAAGTAAACTTGCAGCAGAAGTAAACTATATTAATTTACCAACAAATCTATAGCTAACTAAGATATATGAGTTCATTCATTCATTTATTCAGCAAACATTTGTTGAAGGATTACAGGGTGCTACAAACTGAGGATACAGCAAGAAGCAGTTTGACCATTACCCTTACCCTTGCCCTTAGTGAGTCTGGAGCCTGTTTATGATAGCAAGTGTAATTCTTGCTTAATCAGCCATTCCTTCTCATACTCAAAAGGTACAGGAAGACAAGAGCGTGTGCATTTAGTAGACATTTGTGATAGTGCCCACTGTGTGCCAGAAACTGTCGTGTCACAAGCCCTGCCTTGTGTCCATCAGGAAAAGTGAACAATAAGGGCATCATTTTAAGTCATAAACAATAACAGGTGTGCAAAGTGATGGAGTGGGAAAGCAGCAGGTTCCAAGTGTATAACCGGCACCAAGCCTAGTCCTGAAGTCCCGGAGCCTTTGTCATGGCCCTCTCCGGTGTCTTGCTGGACCGTCCCTGTAGTGTTGGTGTCTACTACTCCATCTGCTTCTCCGCCCGTTTCTCCAGGTCACAGTGAGCACGGGGCCGTTCTTTCTGTCGAGGTGGCACCAGATGGCTTATACCTGTTGCTCTGTGCGTCACGTATCATGTTCGTGCACACTGGGTCCGCTTTTCCCTCGTTGCCCTCTTGGGCCATTCTTCCCTGGCACTAAGGACTTCGTTCTCAGAGGTCTGTTTGCTGAAGAGGGAAGCTGGAAGTCTGTGGTCCTCCGATGGGCCATACTACTCCGTTCGACTGCCCCAACATACCTGGCACACAAAGCTCAGGTGGGCCATGCAGTGTAGACCACATACAGTCCTTTGAGCTTCAGCCTCATCTCCCACTGCTCATTGCTCATTTAAGGCAGTGTTTCTGGGTGCAGATGAATGAGAACAGTGTTCTTAGGGAATAATATGAAAACCCATCTCATTTGTGGAAAAGAAAGTAGATAATGTGCAAGGTTTAGTACTTTGTTAGTAATGAGAGATCATTTTACAAATAAAATAGATCACCGTGCCAAGGAATTGAGGTTGTGACCATTGATCTAAAAGTTGTCTCTCTTAGATCCCAGGATGTAGGAGAACTTATTTCTTCTGCCAGGGTTTCTTATGTATACTGTGTACCAGAATTGTGTTAGGTACGAGGGCTACATGGTTGAATCTATAATACGAGGTGCCTGGGAGTTTCACGTAATTTTATGTGATGAATCATGGCATATGTAATCATAATAATAATAGCCATAATAATAATAAAGAGACTTCCAGGGTGAGTAAAGGGGATAGATGAAGAAGACCATTGAGAAGCTCTAGAAAGTTTGTGGCCTTAGAATTTTGGCTTTCTTAGATTCTGCTAAATACTGTTTCTAGCTGATCAATGACCAGTAGAAACCCCACTCTGATTATCAGATTATTTTATCCTTAAATGTTAAATAACTCTTTGTTTTCTGATTCAGTGATCCCTTGGACTCACCTCAGCTTGCCAATAAGTTTTGATTATTCTTCCCAGGCAGTTTTGGGTAGGGATAAGGGGATGTTTCAGGAAAATACTCCCAGGCCAGCCATCTCTGGAGAAACAACAAATCCTTTTCTAGTGGCTTTTTTCTAGGATCCATTTGGTCTCCTTTTTTTTCCCACTGCTTTAGAGCAAAGAATAAAACAACTGTGCCTAAAAACAAAAAGTCCCATTTCCCATCCTCCTTCCAGACCTGACAGGAGAGGGCTCCTCAGCATCTTAAGTGAACAACTCTTTTCTGTCCCAGCAGGTCACACAAAGACAGATGTAAGTACCTTTTTTTCTTTTTTTCCATCTGTCACATAGCCTTCAATCTGGGACTATTCCTACAGCTGAGATGATATTTTAACGCAGTATTGATGAAGCTTTGAGTTTATGAGTAATGTAAAATTCAGACATATTTTCATTTGAAGGGATTATTTACAGAATATTTAGTTAACTGATTGATATTACTGTTACCCCGATGATGGAAATAAAATCAGATCCCTGTGTAGTAAGTTGCGAATACTTGATGATATATGGTCTTTCTTGATTATCTCACATAAAGCCTTAAAAATCAAAAATGAAAAGAATTTGTCATAAAGATTTCCATGACAGTTTCATTTTAACTTTGCTTAACAATGACTTTAAGTATTAGTTGCATATAGAGAGGACTCCTGATTAAAGGAACTTTCTTTGACCAATGTGGTACGTTTTCTCATTGCAACTCTTCAAGATTTTGGAGAGCATATGTTTAGTCTCAGTTGGCTAACTCAATTTTATTGAGCCAACTTCTGTGTTATGTGCTATGCACTCAAGGAAGGGTTAAGAAAAAGTCCCAGCCCTGAAGGGCTCTGGATGGAGCATCTGAAGGAGACGGTCAGCTAAAGTAAGGCAGGGCCCATAATGAAAGTGTCCTCAGGGTACAGAGGAGGGCCACTTGCCTCACTCTAGAATAAGAGTGCAGGCCAAGAAAGGTGTCGGGGAAAATGTGGAAGTTTAGTCTGTGGGAGTAGAAAGCTCATTCATGAAATCTCCATGGATTGAAGAGAAAATAACTGAGCAGCAGAACATCCTCCAAAATGAAACTGAGGAAGAGTAGCCAAAGTAGCTAAAGGAGAACCGGGAGAAAAGAGATGGCCTTAAAGCCGAGCAAAAGGAAGTTGTAGCCATATGTGCGGTCTTCGTCTTGGAATTCTGTCATCTCCACAAGCATATTACAGGTTCTGGAAAGCCCAGCAGTAAAGACCTCTCTTGTGGTTTGTTTAACCTAGCATTTGCCAAGATGATCTGAACACAGTAAGTGAGTGGGTGAGTGAATGTGTATGGGGGGATGTGTGTATGTTTTCCTGTATCTCACTGGGTCACTGGGGCTAGTGTTTGGCAAAACACAACCTGAGAAATGCTGGTTTAATCCATCCCATTTATGGCTGCCACTGCACACTTACAAAGGTCTAATTTGATGATGGGTCTCAGTTACCAAAGAAAATGGAAGCAACCCCAGAGGATCTCTCACTGCCTGCAGCCTGGTCCCCAGACAGGGTAGCCCAAGGTTCCCTGTGCCCCACAAGTTATATACCTGTGGCTTCCCAGTGCAGCCCTTCTCCCCCGCAAAGGTGTGTACACACACACATACACACACACTCTGACCTTTGGTCGGTCTGAACCAGGTGTCTTTATCCCGAGGTTCACCATGTTTTTCTGCTTCAGTGTTTCTTGACGGTACAAATAGAATAATCCTGGTTTTCTGGTCTCTTTCTATATCACCCCTGTCCCCTACTTCTCACTGTGGAGATCTTAGCTTCTTAAAGTTCCTGGTCAGGCACCACTTTCTATCCAGCCTTCTCTGCCATGGACATATTTACTGATACATTAATTATATTATATTCATTCATTTTCTTCAATTTTAGAGCCTAATTTTCCTTTCCTTTCTCTTTTCCTTTCTTTTTTCTTATTTCATTTATTTAATCATTCAACAATATAATTTTATGTCTTGCAATTTTATAGTTAACCTTATTAGTATTTGTATATCCTTTATGTAAAAATGGACTTTCTAAATAGGTCTTCATTGGTGGTGGGGGACACATTGTCTAAGACTTGCTCTCAGCCACCAGGAGTTTTCTGCATACCCGAAGGAGAGAGAGACTCTCACATTATTAAAATGGATCTTCTTTCAGAGAGAGGATGCGTGCGCAAGAGGAATGTTGGAATGTGCAAAATATAGCAGCTCACTTTGCCCGAGGGAGACCAGACAGAGTTCACTGAAGAAGTCTGAATTGGGTCAGAAAACAGGAGTACGAGCTTTCTTGGGAAAGGAGCAGAGCTGGGGGTAGGGCATGCCAAATCCACGGAGCATTGTGTGCAAAGTCAGGAAGTTGTGCTTTGTGAGTTGGTGAGAAGCCCAGTGGTGGAGACCGTGGTGTGTGTTCAGAGAACTGAACATAAGGTGGGGGACTAGGCAAGTTCCACAAGACCACGAGGAGATTTCTGTGCTGAGACAGGAAAATATGATTGATTCCATAGGCAGTAACAAGTCAACGCAGGCTTTTTTTTTTTTTTTCCTTCTCAACAAGGGAATGAAGGAAGAAGAGAAGCAAGAATTGTGTTTTCTGCTTACAAATACAAAACTCTGAGATAAAGACAAGTATTACCTCCAAGTAACTCTGTTCCGTTAACAGACATGTTTTTCATCTTTTATATCAAATTCGTTTATACAAAAACTGTCTTTCATATTACAGATAACAAAATTATGACTCAGTTGCTAAGGCTATAGGTATTATCATTCCAACTGTGAAAACAAAATATAAGACACAACCGTCTCTTCCTTCCCCATGGTCCTCAGTGGAAGCCTGACGTATTGTCTTGGGGTTGCTCTCTCCAGTTGAACAGTTTCTGTAATGGCTGGGGCAGAGCGGTGTCAGAGAAAGACTTCATCTCCCTGGCTTGGGCAGCTCCCTTTGCAATAATAATGTCGTTATTTCAGAGATGTCTACTCAATTCCTTTGTGAACCTGCTGTATCAACAAAGAGTGTATGGACGGCAGGTTGCAGATTTAGCTAAAAGAAAACTCTATAAATATTTAGCATTTCAGCTAAATGATGATTGCTGACTTGCTACCGCTATATTATCTCTAGACTTTAATAATATACTTCAAGATTTAAAGGCAAGTACATGCTGTGTGAAGTGTATAAAGAGAATTTTTCTTTGTTTTTGAGATAGGCAATATACAATTAATTTTTAAAAGAAATAGGACCATTATTCTTAGAAAAGGAATACATTTTCTATACTAGTTTCTCTCTGAAACTGAATTTTATATTCATCTTGCACTCTATTCAGGGACTTTAATTACTAAAGTATCATAGGAATCTTGAAATAAAGGACTATCTATTTATATGAAATTTCCATTAATGGATTTTAAGAACAATGCTATATTGAGGTTCATATATAATTTCCTTCATAAAATTACCCCAGCTATATCTTCATAATTTGTGTGCCTTTTTCAATTTTGAACTACATTATTTATGTGCATATTTTGATAATACATAGAAGAAAGCAGGTTAATATAATATATAAAATAACCTATTGAATTCTTATGATAAACTGAACATGACAATAATAAAAAATCAATGACACAGGTATAAAAATCTCATGTTACAAATAAGGGAAATAAGGTTTAGATTAAGTAGCTTGTCCAGTCATATGACTAGTGGACAGCACAAAGATTGGAAATTAGATGCCTTTATCACTAAAGTCTTTATTTTTTAACTACATATATATAAACACATGTGTGTATATATATGTATACATATATGTGTATATATAGTTATATATGTGTGTATATGTTATATTTACATAATATGTATAGTTAGCAAGATGTTTTAAAGGATTACCTTCCATGTTGTATGAACCCATCTTTTACAAATACTCCAAGAAAAATGGTGCTGTAAGTACCCTTTCAGTCCACTGCTGTCCTTTCCTCCTTCCCCATTGCAGAGTCCCCAGGGTTCGTCCTGTGAGGATGTTCTGAGAGGACTCTCACAAGGACACTCCTCTTCAATAATTATTCCACAGTACCAGTATGACCTTTACAGGCATTTTCCCTTCACTTGTACTTTTTAAGCTGTTTTTAAGAAAGAATATTGTTAATACTTTGAAAGCCATCAAGGAAGGATGTATCATGCCCCTTGTAATCCATCTTAATAAGTGCAGTTTCAATGTAGGGCGATTTACTCCTCACATTTACCTAAATTCCTCATTTGTAGCTTCTCTGCATCATTGAAAATTAAAACAGCATTTTCAGTGTAAGAACCTTTCGAATATCTTAAGATCGATTTTCGGCATAATATTTTAGGCTATTTTAGATACATTCCTCCAGGAAGATACATCTAGGCCAGTAATGACTCCCAGTAGGACGCATGGTAAGTTGATATCAAGGCCAGTGGTCAGGTTGAGTGAATTAAGGTTTTGCGGGACCTAATGGTCCTCTCAGCCGTACTCCTTTCATCTTAAGGAGGTTGTGAATATTTTTTAAATGCCTCGATTTCAGTAATTCTGGGTATTAGGGTGAGATTTATTCTTAAATTCATGAAGGAAGCAAAGGGCCTTTAGGATACAGGTCATTTATTTTGGTTCAGGTTTAAGTCATAGTTAAATCTGTAGCTTTAATATATCCATGACTTTAATATAGTTATATCCATGACATACCCTTCTTCTCCATAAAAGCAGCATTATTCCTTGATTTCTTTATTTTTCACTATAATCTATGAAGCAGTTATTGGTTCCAAGAATACATCATTACACTCTGACCCAAACCATACTTATATTGAAGTAAAATCTGCTTTTCCTGAGAAACTTTAAAGCTCTGGCTATCTCTTTCTTCTCTTTATGCTTCAGACTAAATCCGTATTCTCGGTATCAGTTGTGATTCAGTAGAGAGAAAATCTCCTCCTTCTGGGGTGTGAGAGTCATCGCTGATAGGCAGGCTTTAGCCACACTGCTCCTGAAGAATATTTAAGTGTGCTGCTCGCCAAATCTCCTTTTCCTTTAGTTCTAATCTCAACTTCAGTTCTCAGTTTTAAATTACCTTTTTTAGAGTCATAGATTTGGGTATTTTCTAGTGAAATGATATTTGTTGTTTATTTTTCTATGTAGTTAGTCTACTCATTTTAAGAAATCTGTAATGCAGATATTATCCTTTCTTGTGATGTCATTTCTTTCCAGAGAATATTTAAGTATGAATATTAAAAAGTTAATGCCATGGGGGAACCTGAGTAGCTCAGTCAGCTAAATATCCAACTCTTCTTTTGGGCCCAGGCCATGATTTCAGCTCAGGATCATGAGATGGAGCCCCGTGTCGGGCTCCACACTGGGCTCCACACTGTGCTTGGAGCCTGCTTAAGATTCTCTCCCTCTCCCTCTGCCCCTCCACTCCTGCATGCACCCCCGTCTCTAAAAAAAAAAAAAGCCAAAAAAATTGTTATAGGACAGCTGCACCCCAGTGTTTATTATAGCAACAATGTCCACAATAGCCAAACTATGGAAAGAGCCCAGATGCCCATCGACAGAAGAACAGATAAAGAAGATGTGGGATATATGTATATACAATGGAATATTACCCAGCCCTAAAAGAGAGGAATTCTTGCCATTTGCAATGACGAGGATGGAACTAGAGGGTATTATGCTAAGCAAAACAAGTCAGTCAGAGAAAGACAATTATCATATGATTTCACTCATATATGGGATTTAAGAAACAAGACAGTTGATCATAGGAGAAGAGAGGAAAAAATAAAACAAGATGAAATCAGAGAGGGAGACAAACCATAAGAGACTCTTAATCATAGGAAACAAGCAAGAGTTGCTGGAGGGGAGAGGCTGGAATGATGGGATAACTGGGTGATGGACATTAAGAAAGGCAAATGATGTAATGAGTGCTAGGTATTATAAAGACTGATGAATCATGGACCTCTAGCTCTGAAACTAATAATACATTCTGTGTTAATTAAGTGGATTTAAATAAAAATAAAATTAAAAAATAAAATATATCGGCTAACTATTTAACAAACAAACAAAAATAAAGTTAATACTATGATTCTAATGCCACCCAAGGCAGAATATGCAGGTGGGCTGGGTGTTGTTTGCTGGAAAAGTGAAAGATAAGAGTTTCTACAAAAGAACTGAGTATAGCAAGTTCTGAGATGTCGTGTCCTTACAAAACAAAATGGAAATCACTTAAAGAATAAACAAATTGTTCTTTTGCTTTTTATGAATGTTTGGATACTACTAGTGTAACTAAATGTTCTCTGAAATCATCATTGTATGGAGTCAGAATATATATTCTGATTCTTTTACATATAACAAATATATTACAATAAATATATAAATGTATATATAATGTTTATAATTGTATAAATATATAAATAAGATATAAATATATATGATATTTTGTCAGCTTACTTCCCTATATGATTATATGTTCAGGATTATACATAGAAATATAGGAACCAAAATCGAGAGCAATTTTTCAATGACTTTCAATGAAATGTTATTTGTATTTTTTATTATTATTTTTCAGATTTATCTGTACTTTAATGACCTTATCAAGCAGAGGTATTGTTTTTTCTAAAGTTTTTCTTTTGCTTTGTAAGACTGCTTTACAGTGATTATGATGGTGCGGATTGTTTGCGGTCTCGATGCCAGATTGTAACAGATGCATGGGACAGATTACTGATTTGAGATTTGGTGTTCTGGAAATCGTGAGGCAGAAGGAAATGGGCAAGAGACTCTGGAGGCTGGTAATCAGACCTGCAGCCCTTCACTCCAGGGTTAATGGTTGAGCTAGGCTAAAGCTGGGAGTGACAGAAGCCACTTGTCCAAGGACTAATACTTATCATGGCAGAAAGTGATGGTCTGAGGTTCTTCAGTGGTGCTTTCAGAGTGGAAAGTGCCTTGTGCTTTACCAAACAGTGACAGACCCTTGAAAACCTCCTTGAGCTTGACGACTACCCTTGAGGATCCCTGACTGCCTCGCTACCCAGCCCTAAAGCCCTAAAGCTAAACTTAGTTCAGGTCTAAGACATCCAGAGCATTCATGCCAGATGGAGGCTTGAATCTCACGCCCAAACTCATCACATCAGTGGGGACAGTTCTAGTACTTTTCCTTCCTAGGACTAGTCTCAAGATGCATTGCATTGAATTAATTTGAATTAATTCTGTTTAGCTGAAACCTTTGTCATTATCACATACATTGTATCTATATATATCGATCTCTACATAACTATATATATTATATACATACGTATAAAAAGATACCTTTCTTATGTACGTGGCTGGCTATTTCAGCTCCTCCTATTCAGTGAGTGAGCATATTTGGTTTACTCTTCCGGTACAAATTAAAAGCGACATTTTGCTGGAATGTGATGTGCATGGCTGCTTTAGATCTGTTATATATATTTGGCTTTGTAGAGGCAACAGAAGTGAAGGAAAAAAATTAACATGTGTTTTTAGACATGTAAGTAGTATACCAAGTCATTGCCAGTGAAATGACATTCCATCAACAATATAGTCTTTAACACGTGGGACAGTTTATCACCAAGTAATAAATGACTCAGTGACTAAATTTTGAATTTTCAAAATATTAAATTCTGTTTATATTTCACCATGGGCAGGACATGAGTCAGTTCTCCAACATCTGTCCCGTTAAGAGCTGTTGTTTCCAGAGCTGTGGCTGCCCTGTGCTCAGTGTCTATTCCTTTTCATGCAATCCTGAGTCTAAAGCCCCCGAGGCCTCCCCTACTGCCCATCTCCACCCTCATTTTTGTGTCTTGAGATGGCCAGTGTATGTTCTTTCACCCTTGTTCCGAGAGAGGACTTTTGAGATTTGTTCTGTACATAATTTGAGAGGAAAGACATGCACTCACTGACCTCTCTCTGGAGATTTGGGCCTCCTTGTGGCTCCGTTCCTTTGTGCGCATAATAAAAATTGTGTTAATTGAATCTTCCACCAAATGGTATTATTTACATTGATTTGATTTGAAGGATACCTGGCTTCTAGTAGAAAAACTAATGCTACGGCAAGTATAAAAAGAGAGAACAAAATTCTAAGAGATTGTTCTGGCAATTCCTTTCTTAAATGTTAGTATCCTCTGAGGGGACTGGTGTATGTAAACCAAGGAACAAATGCAAAGAATGAAAACATTAAACAAGATCATCCCAGTATGCAAAGGAATGGGTCAGAACTGAGATCTGCAATTCTATTAGGCTTTCTGTGTCTTGCAATTTAGTAAAAACAAGGAAATAGCCTCAATTCAAAGTCTTTTCTTTTACCTCATATATGTTCTGAGAAAGAATGAGTTGGATGATTTCTGAGTAACTCTGACAGACAGCTCCTAAGTAGCTCTCTCTTTCAAAATGTTCTTTCCTTTAAACAAAACAACAAAGCAAAAACCACCTTTTTCGGGGAGAGAAGCATTTTGGTTGTCCCAAGCAAAACCTTGACGCTTCATCCTGAAATTCTGGTCTTCTTATCCCTCCACCATCCTTCATCCTTCATCCTCCAGTGTCTTATCTTATGCCACCTGGGATGAGAAGCCACTCTTCTCAGTGGGGACAGTCAGTTCTTGTCCTGAGTTGCTAAGTTCATCCTGCCAATGAGGTGACAGACTCCGACTATTCCTACCTGGGGTGAGAGAGCAGGAGAAAGATCGAGGGGGAGTGTAGGCCAGCCTTGTGTTACAGAATCTTCCCTGTTTAGTATATTGTCCTATCAGGTAACAGCAGAGCACTTCTGTAACGATGATGCCTGTAGTGCCTGGAAGGTATGTGAATGGGATGTTCCAACGGGCCATTATTCCTAAATGCAGGCAGTGATGCTGTTTAATATAGAAACTGACTTGTCATCATCTTGCACTTTGCTCACACAGGAGATTCCTGAGGTGTGGGACTTCCAGGGCTGAAACCTGGCTCAGCCAGGGTAAATGGGTAAAGTTAGTCATACTAGTCAGAATTCTTAAAATAAATTCATGAGAAGTCTCTTCTCAAAGTATATACCGAACCCCCAACAATCAGAAGCTAGTGAGTGAAGTCACCATTATGTTAAAAAAAAAAATTTGCAAAATCAGATTTGTTACTGGTTATTGTTGATGATGGCAGATCATTTTGTTTTTATGAGTAAGAATGGTATTTTACAAAAGCTAGGAAGCGTGTAATCAGCCTGCAGAGTCTGTGTAGTACCACCAGAGATTACAAAAACTTTTCACAAGGTGCTCGCCTATTTGTGAAAGAAGATTGAGCTCAAAGTTACCTGCAGAACAAAACTATTCAGATGAAAACGGAAAAGAGTGAAGGTGCTATTTTTATGAGTAAAAATAATGTTCTGTGGTTGCCTTTGGGTTAAAAATGTTTATGATATTTAAATTCAGAAAACAAAAACGTTCCGTTTATTACAATAATCCTGTTCTCTTTCCCTTCCTTCTTCCCTTCCTTCCACTCTCCCTCCCTCCTCACTTTCCTCCCTTCCTCCCTTCCCTCTTCCTCTCCTTCTTCTCTTTCTTTCCTTCTCTTTCTTCTCTCTCTCTCTCCCTCTCTCTCTCTCTCTCTCTCTCTCTCTCTCTCTCTTCCTAACCATATAGGCTGACTGACTTTTTGTCAAAACATTGTATGACTTGAACACATTCAGATCTAGCAAGATCTTTGCCAGGACAGCCTTGGAATCCTCACCTGTGCAAATAGACACTGTTTTTTGTTGTTGTTGTTGTTGTTTTTTCCAGCATTTTTGAGGTTTGAAGGGGGTGGGTTTATGCTACTAGCTCGCTGCCATCTGTGGAGGGTGTTGATTCAGAGATGTGATTTATATTGATGATATGATTTCCTCTGACTTCTGCCTGTGCCTTGATGGTTGTGTTTCACCTGTTGACATGAACTTGGCAGAAATGAATGGTCCCTTGCCATGGGCAAATTAGTTGCATGTGTGATAGCACCTTTTTGCTGTGTTCTTATGATTTTCAAAGTTGTGTAATGGAATAAGTATGTATTCGTTTAGAATTAGATATCCCTTTTCTAGGGCTTTGCATTTACATAATTCCTTTCTCCTATAGACCTCTGAATACTTGGTAGTTTTATTCAAAGATAGGTTACACTTGCCACCACCACATATGTCAGAAAGTGTGCTTGTTATTTTTGGAAATAGGCAAGTTGAATTAAATCAATTCACTGTGGACTAATTGGATCTGCTTCTTAAATGTGAGAGTCTCTGACTATATTGTGTTCTCATTTCACATTATTCTTTGTACCCCATACCACTGTATTGTGGCCCCTAAATTGACAGGGGTATATGGTATTTGCTGCATATCATATTTCAGATTGTATAACCACAAAAATTGAAGGTTCATGTCAAGTAAACCTCCACTCCATCTACTCCATCTGCCCTTTTTTGCAAATCTGTTAGGGTCTTCTTGAGGATAAGAACCATGTCTCAAAGCTGGTGTCCCTCACATTTCCTAACACAGTGTCTGGCTCAGTACTCAATGGAGACTTTTGCTGATGAATTTAGCCTCAATTCCACCACCATCTAATCATGGGTGTTATCTTGATTGCTGTTAGATCACTTGTAAATAGAGCTAGAAGCATTTAAATTAACGGATAGGTAAGTTTAAAACACTAGTCTAAATGTACAAAAGGACATTTTTAAAGGAAGTGGTTAATATTTTTCTTCCTAAGTTTGCCTTTGGTGGTGCATTATTTTGTCTTGAGACCAAATTTTTCAGAAATATCCCATAGGTAAATGAAGCAACCTAGAACATTCCAAAAAAATAAAAAATATACAAAATAATAATTGAGGCCGTTTTATACTTCTAAGACTTACTTCGATTTTCATTAGCAAATTTTTAGGATACAACAAGCAAAAATGTTGAAGACAATATGTAACAAGAGAATAAGGCAGTCGCATTAGTATCCTATGCTCTCACAGCTCTCAAAGCTTGTCTTCATGATTGACTTCATTTCTTTTTCTTTTCTTTCTTTTTTAAGATTTTATGTATTTATTTGAGAAAAAGGGAGCACAAGAATTTTGAGGAGCAGAGGGAGAAGCAAACTCCCCACTGAACAGGAAGCTAGATTCTGGGCTCTATCCTGATCCCAGGATCCTGGATCATGACCTGAGCCAAAGGCAGGTGCTTAACTGATTGAGCTACCCTAGCGCCCCTGATTGGCTTCACATCTGATTCTTATATGAAACTCAACATTTTTGGACACTAGATAGATAGATATATAGATAGATATATACATACATACATACAAATCAAAAGGTATAGATATAAGTAGAGATACACATACACATTCATCTTTTCCATATATCCTTTATATTTTTATATTTATTTCCCTTCTTCTCCCATCTACTTCTTTCCCTTATATATCCTCATTCTTTTTTTTATAATTTGCCTTTGTATTTCAGAGTTTGATTTATAATTTGGTAAGATGGTGAGAATAACTTTTTCCTTGTTATAAAATTTTTGTGTTCATACAATTAGTCTTCTTTTGTAAGATTTTTGGAAAAAAAAAATCGAAACCATTAGTCATTACCCAGGGAAAGGGATCAGTTCCCTTTAGATAATTTAAGTAACAACACTCTTTCACTTAACCAGAATTCCTTTTTTTTTTTTTTAAGATTTTATTTATTTATTTGACACAGAGAGAGAGAGAGATCACAGGTAGGCAGAGAGGCAGGCAGAGAAAGAGAGGGAAGCAGGCTCCCCGCCGAGCAGAGAGCCTAATGTGGGACTCGATTCCAGGACCCTGAGATTATGATCTAAGCCAAGGGCAGAGGCTTAACCCTCTGAGCCACCCAGGCGCCCACCAACATTCTTTTTCTTTCAAGGATTACAAAGAACATCCTTTACGATGCCTAAACTCACATTATTCTCAGACTTCTTATCAGCTAATATATTTTCTGCTCCTTTCCAACTTCCTTCGTGTGTATCAGAAAAGTGCTGTTGTCCAAAAGAACACTCACTCCCATCTTTAGAGCTGAGACTCTTAAACTGGGTTGTGCATGGTCATTTTTAATAGTCAGCCACTGACTTTGAGTCTTTGATTTATTGTTGTAGCATTGTACTTCAATTTGGCAAGAAGTTTCCGTGTCACTAGCATAGGGCTGTCGGAATATGGCACGATGATGGGGAAGATAGAGATGGTAGAATTCTTTCATTCCTAAGCAACCCAAAACCCCACTGAAAGGGTCTTAGATGAGAAAGATACTTAGTAAGTTATATAACAAGAATTCAGAGGCAGGGCTGCCTCCTGATAGGTTAAGATGGTGGGTGGCTCCACGAGGTCTTCAGTGGCTCAGGTTCCTCTCATCTCGTGCAGTCCCCAGCCAGATCCTCGCCTGATACCATGTGGCTGCAGCAGCCCACGTGTCATGTCCCTACATGGTCAGCTTCAAGAGGCAGAGGGGCCTTTCCCAGAATCCCCCATCAACTTACTTTCCTCGGTTCAGGAACCACAGTCGTGTGACCTGCTCCAATCTAAACCCATCGCTGAAAAGGAAAGGGAGTTGCCGTCACTGGCTTATTCGCCCAGCTGTTCCCAAATGTATGTCCATGTTAGAATCACTTTTGATCCTTTAAAAATACCAAAGTTCAGGTCACACCCCAGAGCAATGAAATCACACTCTCTGGGGGGTGGGTCCCAGGCATCAACATTTTTGGAAGCTCCCAGGTGATTCCATGTGTAGGCAGCTTAGCCTCATCAAGATTCTCTCTCTTCGCTTGGCTCAGTAGCCTCCTCTTCCTCTGTGCTTGACCTCAAGGAAGAGGTTTGATGGGAAGGAAGCCACCAGACAACGAGGTCACTACAGACACTGGCCCTAAAGTAAGCATGCCGTAATTTGAGTTTTGCCCTCCCTACTTGATGATGTCACCTTGGTCGTATTTTAAAACAAATACTGCTTCATCTGGAAGTGAGAATAACTGTGCCAAATTTGCAGCATTGCTTAACAATTAAATGGAAAAAAAGATGCTCAGAAGTTCCTAGCACTATATCAGCCAGCATGAAATGGACATTCTGTTAACATCCACAATAGTGCCTTTGGAGGGGAGAACCATAGGAGGAGGAGGGAAACAAGTTATTGTTGCTTTGCTGTATTTATTCGTAGTAGTACTGTTATTACTTGAGAAGATGGTGGATCAGATTGGAAGTTCTTACTTCTGGTTGCCCATCAGAAGCCCCTTGGGAGCTAAGTCAGGCTCTCTGGGACTGGAGCCCGGGCATCATTGTTTTTGAAAGATTCCCTGGGTGACTCGGGAGTGCAGGCAGCCGCAATCCACAGGCTAGAGACTGAGCGAATATGAGAGAGAAATATAGTTAGGTCCATTTGCCTCATTATTCCAGATGACCAGTCCGAATCACTAGTGTAGCCCCAGGGAAACAAGGTTTTCGAGCTAGTTTGGATGAATCTTTGCTGGCTTTATGCCAGATGAGCTCTTCTGTCACCTTTGTGCAAGTGATAGGACTTTTTCTAGCCATTTAACTTATATACTTTATTCTGTAGGTCTCAAGAGTGGATTAAAAAGGGACTGAGTGCCTTCTTGTTTCTACTTAAAGTTTGTATACAACACTTTAATAATATAAGAATTATATTCTTTTTACTGTGCTTTTTTTTTCTATATGTGAATTGTGCATTTTCCTAGTTTATAGGAAGTATGTTTTCCATTAGCTCCAATGCAAAACCAATTATGGATGTGTTATGTAGAAACCTGCTTTAAATATTCTCCTAGCTTTCCGTAGGCATCCCGAAGAGTTACAGTTTTTAGGTGCATTGTTTACTAGGCCATGGGTTTGTTTTGTCATATGTTGAAAGATCACACCAGCTATAAAAATAAGATGGTGAATAAAAGGCCACAAAAGCTATAAACATCTGTAAAAGAAGTTTCCTAGGCAAGGCTGCTCGTTAGAGGGAAACTCTGTGCATTTTGATTGTGTGCAGCTGGTGGCACATGAACTTTCAGAAACGGGCCATTAAGAGGAGCTGTTAGATATATGGCAGCCACTCTGTGGGCCATAGATCTGTCCCCTCAGCTGTGTGTAATAGCAGCCCGTGGGGCCACACTCGCAAAGCTCCCCCTAAATTCCACCTGTGACTCTGTCGTGATGTTTTATGGAATTGGGGAGTCCTCTTTCGGTCACAAAACCAGTCTTACCAAGAGAATTAGCTGGCTCCTAGTAAAGTGGAAAAATCTGGAAATATCAGCATGGGCTTCACAGTTTCTGCCACCCTGAAGAGCCCGTGCCCAGGCTGACCTCTGGTCCATGGCAGGGCCACCGCAGGATGCTGCCTGGAGCTCTCATTTATTGTTCTTGGAGGGTCTATCGTGTGAAAGACCATGTAAGGTATGATGCTGAGCCAATTAAACAAATGACCTCGTTATGTAAGAGCACAAGAGACCCCCTCCTCTGGATACGTATCTGAGTGAACAGCCTGAACATGTTGGACCTGGGGCGAGAGGCGCGGGGTGTCGGGCGTCTCCTCGCCAGAATGTGTTTTTGTGACACATTTAGCAGTGGGACCAGTCCCTGGAGCACTGGGTCTTCTCTGAGCAGGCATTTCTGAGACAGAGTTTCTGACTTCTAAGATTATTAAATGTTTACAGGATCCATCTTTGTGATACCAAAAACAGTTTCCCTTAAAGAAAAAGACAAGATCTTTGAAGCAGAGAGAGAATGATAATGTTTGAGGTTTTAGAATAAAATGAAAGCATTTTTTAAATAAAATGTCCTTTAAGTTTTTATAAGGAAAAATTTAAATCCACAGAAACAGAGAATAGGAAAATGAATCTCTACGGAATCTCACTCAGATTCAACAAATATTAATTTTTTTCCTATTTGTAACCTCTCCACTACCCCAACCATAAAATTTAGAATTTTTATAATGATAAGATTGTATTATAATTATTAATATTATATATAAGATTGTATTATAATTATATTACATATAAGATAAGATTGTATTATAATTATTAAGATTGCATTTTAATTATTAATATTATATAATATTATTTAAATTAAAATTATATTTAATTCAAGGTTTAGGTGTAATTCTGTCGGTAGTTATCTTTTGTGCAAGGTGTGTGATAATTTGTTCACTTAGAGGATCATACAGGTGAATCTTGGGCATCTGTGACCAGATGATTTTTTGTTCTAGACCCATGCTAGTCAAAGCGTGGCTTCAAGACCAGTACCAGCCCACAAACTCTTTGTTTCCGGTCTGTGATGAGATAGGTACAGAAATTGTGAGGAAGCACTTAGGACTTTTGTAACATTTTGGCATTGCTGCACATCCAAGTGCATGATCATTTTTTTCGTGATTATTTTCATCCTAATTTGCCAAGGTATTAGCAACACACTGAGAGAAACTGCAGATAATTCAGGAAATACTCTTCTGCATGGTACTTCTGTGATTTTGCCCCAGGGGATGTTTGGCAACATCTGGAGATATTTTGAGTTGGCACAATGGGGGAACAGACTTCGAGGGGAGAGATATGTGCTACTGACATCTAGTGGGTACACAGGACAGCTCCCTAACACAAAGCAGTATCTTACCCTACGTATCAGTGGTACTGAGGTTGAGAAACCCCGCTGTAGACCACAGTGGAGGGTCCGTGCCTTGTCTAAAGAAGATTGGCAAATGGGTGTTACCAGGGTGCAGGCTCACCAGAGCGTAAGCCTATTTGAATGTGACCTGCCCTTACACAACAATCTCCACACTCTACTTTGGAAATTAGTGAGACCTTTTGCAGATGGAAGAGTTGGATGGTTAAAAAACTTTGCCCCAAATGTTATAAAAATATGATGCTTTTATATTTAGTCACAAGTTGCCTGTTTCATCTCAGCCAGGGTTTGTAATGTGCTCCACAGGAGAAACTGCTGCAGCAGCTGAGAAAATGGGGAACTAGAAATTTATAAAATTTTTTATTTGAAATTTCATATTTAAGAAATTTATAACAAATCCCTGCTTCATGAGGTTTTTAAGACTGTCTTTTTCAGGGGTGCCTGGGTGGCTCAGTTGTTAATCATCTGCCTTTGGCTTGGGTCATGACCCCATGGTCCTGGGATCGAGCCCCACATTGGGCTCCCTGCTCAGTGGGGCCCTGCTTCTCCTTCTCCCACTCCCCCTGCTTGTGTTCTCTCTCTCTCTCTCTCTCTCTCTCTCTCTCTCTCTCTCTCTCTCAAATAAACAAATAAAATCTTTTTTAAAAAAGATTGCCTTTTAAATTTAGAAACAGGAAATAATCATCTGACAAGTCATTTTTCTGAATTCTGAAAGGGGAAATATTAATAACTAGAAATATTTAGTTTAGAAAAGATAGTCAAGTGAAATTAATTTGAAACAAAAGATAACTTTTATATCCTAATATACTTGTATATACTTGTGTGTGTGTGTGTGTGTGTGTGTGTGTGTGTGTGTGTGAGAGAGAGAGAGAGAGAGAGAAAGGGAGAGAGAGAAAGAGACTTATTTCTACATCTAATTCCTCTTCAGTGAGTTTCTTCTCTCAGATTGTATTTGATGTCCAAGTTGCTCACATGGAAGTTATTTCATTAACAATGTGGACACTGGCCTTAGTATAGCTTTGAGCAAGACAAATAGGGGAAAGGTTTGTCCATCAAGTATACCCACATACTATATAACAACCAAGAAGCCAGTGTTTTGCTCATAGGCTGAACCCTGTCATAAGCCAGCTGTGTTTATATATGTTCAAAATCCCACAGGCTCTGCCAGTCACCACCATCCTCACTAGTCTGCCTGTTTTAATTGCTCACCAATTTTTATTTCTCAGTTTTATTGGAGTCAGGCCAACACTGTCATGAAAGAACATTTATCATTCTGTGACTTCCTTACACCATTTACTTAGACCTTTGACTACAAGGGGAAAAGCTTACTTGCTATATTTTCTGTTTCTGTTTGATTGGGCCTAACATAAAAACAACCAAGGTCGGCGCCTGGGTGGCTCAGTTGTTAAGCGTCTGCCTTCGGCTCAGGTCATGATCCTGGAGTACCGGGTTCGAGCCCCACATCAGGCTTCCTGTTCCACGGGAAGCCTGCTTCTCCCTCTCTCACTCCCCCTGCTTGTGTTCCCTCTCTAGCTGTGTTTCGCTCTGTCAAATAAATAAATAAAATCTTCAAAACAAAACAAAACAAGAACAACCAAGGTAATATTCACTATATACCTACCTATGGCATGCAGATAATCTACCCATGATCCATCCTTGTCTTTGGTAGTCTGTGTAGTGGAGGGCATGTTTCTTTACATCCTGGCAAGCAATCCTTAGCTAAACTAAGAGGAAACCTCCAATAAATGACTGTTTTAAAGAATTTCAACATTCAGATCCCTCCAGGATTTATTAAAAATGTGACTTTGTTTCTAAAATGATTTTGAGAATTATTAATTCAGTTCGTGTTGGGAAAAAATATAACATTTGAAATTTTATTTTTATATAGATGGTCATTAGCACTACAAAAATAGGACTTATTATAAGCTACATAACAAGGTACAGGGTGTAGAGCTCTATAAATCCTACCTTCTGAATGAATTCTGCCAAATACTGTTTGATTAAAGAGAACTGATTAGAATACTGATTAATTCTGTTTTTGACAGATTACACAGTTTAACTGTCAAATAGATCGCCTCCATTTAGTAATGATTCCCCGGTTATGATGACAAAGGACAAGCTATTTGTCAGTTAAACTGTGTAATCATTCAGAAACAGAAGTAATCAAGGACCTAATCATTTTGTCTCCAGTTAAATCCAGCTAATGAGTTAAAATGTGTCATTTATACTACATATTCCCCTCAGAAACAGCATTACAATTTCCGTGATATTTTATTGTATCAGATTTTTTGCCCATATTAAAGATTTTTGTAATGGACGAAGAGATAGAGAAAGAGAATTAGTGGAGTTAGGAGATTATTAATATTAAAATGCTGCTAGTGTATGAGCTCTTCGCGGGGGAGGAGCGATGGGGCCTTTGGAAGTCCACTGGTATCCAGACTTGCTTCAACATTTCAGCCACATCAGCCTGCAGATTGTTTTCCACCGTGTGCTTGGGAAGGTGGCAGATAGCTCAGGCTTGCCTCCGCTGCCTAACCTGACAGTAAGAACTCAGAGATTTCCAAAGCTTTCTGTGGCACAGGGTCTCTTGCTGTGTCAACCACTGCGTAGCAGTCTGGCCACTGTCGTCCTCAGTGAAACTTCTGGTAAGGGAGGCAGTGAAGATTGGAAATTGAAGTTCTCGCCCTTCCCTGCACACAAGCGTGAATTCTTCTGGACTGAGAAGTTAGGGCTGGGATTACTTAAGAATGGTTTAGAGGTGACATAGAT
This sequence comes from Spilogale gracilis, assembly GCA_004023965.1. Classification (NCBI taxonomy): domain Eukaryota; kingdom Metazoa; phylum Chordata; class Mammalia; order Carnivora; family Mephitidae; genus Spilogale; species Spilogale gracilis. Next base: position 65,577 of record PITA01011008.1, read on the forward strand.
TTTTTTTTTCACAATTTCCAGAGAAAAAGAAAAAGAACAGGTGTAGGTGCCTTTGTACCACTCAACTTACTCTCTGCCCAACTACATTTATCATGGGAGAGGTGGTATTTCTTTCATGTGGAAGACCAGGAATAACTGGGAAGAAATTACTAAAGAAGGGGAATGAGGGTTTTGTTTCGTTTATTTTTTTCTGAAAAATATAATGGGCTTTTTTTCCTTCCTATTTCAGGTCATTTGTTTTTTAAAATTTGAGATGAGTGACCTGTGATCGTCTGGCTCTCCCTTTGGTCTAAATGCTGTTTACTGGATCGGGAATTCCTTCACACTTGCTTTGGCACCATTCACTGTAAATTGGAATCTTTACAGGGACACGTGGGTGGCTCAGTTGGTTAAGTCTGACTCTTGATTTTGGCTCAGGTCATGATGTCAAGGTCGTGGGACTGAGCCCTGCATCAGGTTCCACACTCAGTACAAAGTCTGCCTGTGATTCTCTCTCTCTGCCCCTCCTCCCACTTGCCTGCACACACTTACATGCACACATGCTCTGTCTCTCGAAATAAATAAGTAAAACCTTTTTTTTTTGTTTTAAATGAAATTGTTTCAAGGATGAGCATTAAAGTTCTTTCTGAGAGGCACTGTATGGCCTTCTGATAAAATCTGTCAGGAATTATATCCTTCCTTGCAATATCTCGGGAAAATTGTAGATTGTTTAAGACTTAGGGAAAAAAGAGATGGGCAGACATACGAAAGGCAAATCATGGCTTCTTCTTACTATACTTACAATGCCCTAAGGACACAGAGAACCTTTCTTTTTAGACTGATGTAGAAGTGTGGTTGCATAGATCTTTGTGAGCTAATACTCTTAGGATAAAATCCCAGGGAATCTTTAGCTTCAAATGGTTTCTGGTAGAAAAGAGTGAGTCCAGGTAGACACAGAACTACTTCATCAAATGGGCCCCTTTTCCAGCTATAATTCTCAAATTTTTTAAATTGGAGGACCCTTTCTAACATTATAAATTTCAACACAGCTTCCCTGCTAATACACTCATAGAAACACATGATGGTTGTTGTACTTTTAATGTCTTTTATAGGAGAAAATGAATAAGTGAAAGTAATATAATTTCAGTGACATTTGTAAATAAAGTACATTGAAATAATCACCAACAGTATTTATAAACATTTGAAAATACCAATATATAAGTAGGCATGTGTAGTGTATATGTGTAAAATGTTATTTATTCAATTCAAGCCAATACATAATATATATTTGAGTTTTTAAAAACTCTCGTGGTAACTGCAAAACCCCTGTGTCTTGCCAGAATCTCCATACACTGGCTGGGAACCTTTCTCAGGATGCATGGGGCACTGTAGGGGAGCTGACCTACACAGTACCTGCTAAGAAGAAAATTGGGAATGAATGAAAAGGGTGTTCTTAATCAGTGATGCTGGGACCTTGTTTTTCATTGCCTTTTCGTCCTGGAAACTCCCCGTTCCTCTCTTAGAATGTCATCCTGGTAATTGGTCCTATCTTAGCCACTTACCTGTCATTGCAGTTGCCACAGTGATGTGCCTCTTACTTCTTCACAAGATCTTCTTTTGTAGATAAATTGTAGGGAGAAGAGCTTTCCTTTTTTCTTTTCACATACATCATATTGATGTATCGTTATATGTTTTTAAAATATAAGTTTAAATAAAACATTTGGGTATAATACAAGTCCCAGGAACTCCAAAAATTTTCTGATTTAAATACTTGCAATTACATTTTCAAGTTTTTCTTAAAAAGAAAAAACAACTGGACAATATTTGAAGAAATAATGGGCACCAGAAACCATGCAATATGTGAAAAGAGATTGTATTGATTTAGACTAGGTGAGAAAAGCAGTAAACATATTTTTTGGACTGCCAAGAAAATGCGATGTTTTCCTGTTAACTTAAAACACTTATCCTTGCTGGATATAATAAAGCAAATAGCAAATATCTGAACTTGTGGAAAAAAAATAAAAGTAACAGTAATCCCCAGGATCCAACAAGGCAAACTGCAGTTAAATGCCAGAGTGATAAGGTCAGGTTGAGAATAAGAACACCTTCAGGGTGTTGGCCAGTACCTGGAAATTCAAGGTTTAGTTTTTAATGGTGATGGAAAGGGAGGCAAGCTATGGGTTTAGGTTATAGGGCAAGATGGAACCACATCCCACCACAGTGCTGGGACCCTAGAAAAATGATACTCTAAATGAAATCAAGAACTGGAAATAATCTGCCTTCGGAAGTGGAAGTGCTTGGGACATTTAACTGTCTCAGAGTCATTGCTGGCTAGGGAAAAAGAGTTTGTAACCACAATCTTTCCCTCAAGTGTTTTTGAGTTCAGACTTAGAATGCTTCCTTGACCAGAAAACCCGAAGACAAGAAATAAACCTAAAATGGTCTTTGATTGATATCATCCCAGAATGCCTGGCAGAAGCAAATACAAATGCTGTCTGGAGGGACTTACCCCCAAGCTAGGGGTCACAGAATTTTAACAGATAAAGACCACCAAACATGAGCCCATGCTTCCAAATTCCAGAAACACCCAAGGAAACAAGAGTCACGAGCAGGAGACAGGAGAAACCACAAATAGCCGAATTAAATTTCCCAAAAAAACTTAACATAATGATTTATCAGATGAGATAAATTATACAAATGTCTAGAATATTTTTTAAATAGACATAGGCAACATGAGTAAAAAATAAGATTTTTATCAAAAACTAAGTGTAATTGAAAAGAACCAAATAACTTACAAAAATGTAAAGTATAAAACTCAGATAATTAAAAACTCAGATAAAGCTATTAAGTTACTCATACCTGAAGATAATTGACCAACCAAATCTAAGGAAATTACTTATGGTGCAATACAAAGAGATGGAAATGGTTAAGAGACATGAAAAATAGTCTGTTATACATCTGATGGATTTCTAGATTTCCACTTAATAAAAAATGAGAAATAAGGTCATTTACAATCAAATAAAAACAGAATTTACCATCATCCGATCCTCTCAAGGTCAGATAAGAACGCATGAAAAGTAAAAATCGTTAAGCTTGTATAAAACTAAACTACACTGGTGTGTAAACTAATAATGATTCTGTATCAGGTATTAAAAATCAAGACACATCACTTACTTGCGGTGCATGAGGGGCAAACTGGAGGACAGTGGCAGAAGGAAAGCAAATGGGAACTAGGGTAATCTAGGGAGGGAAACGAAACAACAGAGATTTTGAACACAGAAACAAACTGAGGGACTTGGAGGGAGGGGGGTGGAGGGATGGGAGAGCCTGGTGGTGGGTACTGGGGACACCTAAAGCGGGGAGCA
>PITA01011009.1:0-27451 GCA_004023965.1 Spilogale gracilis
TGACTGGGAACTGCATTTGAGGGTCTTTGGGGAATTTACCACATTTGCTGCCATCTTGTGGACATCCATGGGCTACCAGAGGGCCATTGGATACTCCTGGCCTTTGTTGTGTATGTACTTAATAAATGCATGTTGAGTGAATAGATGAAGGAGAAGTATACTAATTCTATTTCTCAGAAGGTATCTGATGACAAAGCCTGAAGGCCCTGGTTTTCGAGCTTGAGCATCGGCATCACTGGTGGTCTTGCTTAAACAGAGACCAGCCCCAGCCTCAGGATCCCTGACTTTGGAGGTCCGGGTAGGGACCAGGACTTGGCATTTCTAACAAGTTCCCAGGGGATGCTTCTGGCCTGGGGTCACACTTTGGGAACCACGGTCTTAAATTATTGCCTTTCTCAAATGCCTTGCATTTTATGTGTTACTTTTATTTAAACAGTCATTAGTTATATGTGTTATATATGTTATATATATAAGTTATATGCATTATGTGTGTTACTTTTATTTAAACAGTCATTAGTTAATGAATGCCACAAATCTTTGTTGAATGCCTACTGTGTCCAAGTTTGGGGTGCACCAGGTGTGGGGCATAAAAGGATAAAAACAGCTGCGGGGAACTCACAGTACAGTGAGAGAACTGGGCACTGAAAACAGTTGCCAGCAAATCCAGCTGCTTTTACTGGGGTACTATGTTCCAAGTGCAAGGGGAGTACAGGAGAAGGGACATTTGGGTAGGATCCCTTTGAAGATGAGTATGACCGTGTCTCCTTTCTTCTGTGTATTGCACTTCTTTATGGCTTGTGTCTCTGGTTGGCCTGTGATATCTTGAAGGGCAGAGATAGAGGTGACTTTTGGTTTTCCTTTTTTAAGTGTGTTCTAGTTCTGGGGACATAGTAGACAACCAAAACCATCACTACCACCACCACCAACAAATACATAGTGCCCGAAGAAAGATGTCAGTATCAAAGAAGTGAATGCCTAATGGTGGGATTTCAGGCCTAGGTGTTTGTGGGAGTCTTCCTAGTTTGGATTCTATTACATATGCCTGCTTCTAGGGCTTTCCTGGATGGAGACCATCTTAAGCAGGAGGATACCCTCCCTGGTTCCCAGTGTCAACTTGCCCCCTGAATTTTTGGAGAAAGCTGCTGACATTTACCTATAGGGATCCTTGGAACCTGCCACACTCTTAGAAAGCTGATTTCCAAGAGCCTTAAGTGGTCCTGAGCTGATGCTTAGCCCGGGACTTACTGTGGCCTGAGGGGACATGCTCTTGCAGCAGGGGGAAGAGGCCTGGGCACCTTTCTTGAGAACTTGGGGGTTTCAGGAGAGAGGGAAGCCCCTCCCTGGTGACTGCTCAGGGCTGTGGGCTCCAGTTGCAAACTGAGAGAGGAAACAGGTGCTGCTTGTTCTGAGTGGGGCTAGGAGAAGCCCTGGGGCTTTGTCTGGGCTCAGGGCTGGCTTCCCTGTGCTTTTTCCTCCACACACCCTCACTCTTGTCATCTTTAGCTTCAGGAGTGCCCGGTAGGTGTCAAACTATGCCCGCTGTGAGCATCTTTAATAACAAAAGTTGTGCTTCCTACTAGTTGAGTGTCCCCCCTGTGCGGAGACTGCTCTGTGCAAACGCCTCCGATTCATACAGGTCGGAAGGGTCGAGAGGTTAAGGATGGTCCGCGCTGATGGAGCGCGCGCTCTCAGTGTTCTGAAGCACTCTGCGTGTGTGACTTCCTTCGGTCTTTAAAACAACCCTCAGAAATAGGAGTATAATTGGCTCCCTTTTCAATGAAAGAATCCTGAGTGATCCCCCAGAGCCTGGGTTAATTGTACCGCTGTCCTGCTCGAATGGGTGGTGGCCAGGGGTGGGAGGAAGGGGGAGAGAAGGGCATGTTCCCGTTACCACGGTGAACTCGATCTTAGTGGGACTGCAAAGCCCTTGAGAGCAGGGATGGGCCTCAGACTCCCCCCTGCTCTGCTAAGCTGCCTTACGGGGTGGGGCTCATAAAGCCCTCAGGCTCACCCAGAACCGCTGCCTGGCCCACCCCTCGGGTAAGGCCTGGCATCCAGGGAAGCCCCACAGTTAAACTGGGCAGACTGAGGTGGTTGGTCACTGGATACCCTAATTTGATGGGCAAGGACATGGGTGCCGTGTGGGGAGACAGCGTGCATAAGCCCCAGCCCTGGTGATTGGCGGGGATGGATCCCGGGCCTGTTCTCTGACGCATGATCCAGTACTCTGTCCTCCCACAGCCGGTGGAAGAGAGGCTCGGTCTCCTGTTCTCCCCCAGTGAGCGCGTATGGCAGCTGCTGTTTCCTCTCTCTGCTCCTCAGTGCTTCTCATTGTCTGTTGGAAAAGGGACCCTCATTATTGAGAAGCTTTGGCTGAAAGTTCCTTATGGAGCACTCGTGCTGGGCTGGGGGCTTATCAGGGTAACTCTTGGAGGGGCTAATGGAAAGTGCTTTTTCCTGAACAAGAACACAGCCATTCTGGAGCAGGGATGGGGACAACTGACAGGTTCTCAATGCCAGATCTTGGAACTGGGATCCCATTCTGTGCTCAGTGGGAACACTGAATTCTAGACCAGCAGTCCCCAAAGTGGGAAGCACAGAACTGTATTTTGGAATACAAGAAAAAAATACTGAGACATCGATTTTACTTTCACTGCCCTTGTAAGTGGCTGTTTCTGTGTACATTTCATAATGTCTATTTTCCAAATGCAGTCTGGGATCTGACGGACATACGCGTAGGTGCGGGGGGGGGGGTGCACGGTGATTGGGGCCACGCATCTGGAAGTGCTCTCCCTGCTTCTGAGGAGGAGGTTTTTTAATGATAATGAGATCTCTTGGCTGGAGGATAGCCGCCAGAATCACTTTCAGCAGGGGGAGGTCCGGATGAAGCGCAGAGTAAGTTTTAGTGTAAACTGGCATAGAGCATCCTTCAGTTGATGTTCCTCTGATGCAGAGGGTTAGTGCTTAAGTGTGTCCTGGGTGCTGTGTATTGAGGGTCAGGAGAGCGGTCCTTGCTCCTACTTGCTGCCTACAGTCACGTTCTGCACACCCGTTTTATCACGTCTCTAGCAGGATGGATGTGTTTGCTGATGAGTGACAGGAGACAATGGTAGATAGACCAATGGTTCTCAAAGAGGGGTCTGGGGAACAGCAGCAGGAGCACCATCTGGGGACCTGGTGGAAATGCACATACTTTGGCTTCACCCTAGACCCTTGGAATCAGAGAGTCTGGGGTTGGGGCCCAGCCTGCCTTGGTTTAACCAGCCCTCCTGGGGATTCTCATGCCCAGGGAAAATGGAGAACCACTGAGATACAGTAGCTGGGGCTCAGAGTTAGAATCTTGGTTCTGCCCTAGCTGCTTCCAGGGCCTTGGGCAAGTTCCTAATGTCCCTGAGCCTTGTTTCCCCATCTGATTAATGAGGGCTATATCCTTTCTCTCCCAACCTCAAGATGTGGATTAAAATAGGAGATAATTGCAAAGCATTTGGTGTGAATTGCTGTTTCTCTCATTAATTGGATTATGATGGGGCAGCAAGTTCTGTAAGCAGGGTGTGGGGAATGGGGAAGTGGGGTGGGGGGCCCCTGAAACGTCTGACTCCCCAGTTCCTTCACTCACTGGCTTAGTGACTTTGGGCAAACCAGTGTCCTTGTCTATAAAATGTGTCCCAGCTCACAGGATCCGATGAGATAAGTTGCCCCAAGTCCTTTGTAATTTGTAAGCTACCAATCAGATATGAGAAGTTTCTGCATAGTTATTGACTTGGGGTGGCTTGTACTTTTTCCTCTTTGAAAATCCTTTCCCTTTTCCCACATGATAAAAGAAAGTCAGGAATTCCACCATGCTGGGCCTGCAGCCTGGGTCCCACAGGGGCTTTTTTGCCCCAAGAATCTGTTTTTTGTTTTTGTTTTTTAATGCTGTTTCTTTCCCTTCCACCCTGACCCTCTTAGGGCAGATCCTAGTCTCAACTTGCTTCCCTCTATGGCCTGATGTTGACCCTTTATTAAAAGGTCAGCTTCAAGTCATGAAAACTCTCTGGCTTGCTGGAGGAGGGGACTGTCCAGCATGCCCTTTTGTCATGATGATAGTGGCTTGGGCAGCTATGCCAAGACATCAAATAAATGGCCTCCTCCCCTTAAATGCACAAATGGTCCCACTACAGAGATAAGCTTTGCTAGTGATTTCCCCATATTCTTAAATGAGGGAAATGGGCAAGCAGCTTTCCTTTAGCCACACTCTCCTACTTTTTCCATGGCAATGTCCAGTGACAACATACCCACCACCAGAGATGGCCCGGGGCTGCGCAGCACAGGCTGCTGGATGGCTCCTGTCTTCCCAGAGAGTACTGAGGTCCCTGAGAGCGGGTCTAGAGAGCAGAGCTAGAGCCCAAGACTTTGGAGGAGGTGAGCCTTCCACCCTGCTGTTTACTATAGGGGTATAGAGTAGCTCTTCTCTCTGGGAGGAGAGCCTCATCTCTTTCCTCCTCCCTGCCTCAGTGAGACACATGCTGATGAAGGGGAAGCTTATGTCACAACCACACGTCCTCACTAGGCTGCTGATGAATAGGGACAGCAGGAAAAATGAGCTGGGCTGTGCTGTGGCATTTCTTTACTTTTCTAGCAAACTGCCAGGATATCCTTCCCCTGTAAGAGTGAAGGGAGCTGAGGAGAAAGGAAGGGTCAGAGCAGAGAGATTTCTGATATGCTGTTAGTGGTACAGCCAATTAAAAAGAAATTAAAACAGAACTCTCTGATGGCTGCTGGAATGCAAAAATCTTCTCTCTTGGCCCCTTTAAACCCTTGAACAAATTAATTGGATGGATGTTGACTGGGTATCAGCTGAAGGCTTAGGTACCAGTTCTTTCTGCGGCGGGCACAGAGGGTTGTGTGTGCGTGTGCGTGTGTGTGTGTGTGTGTGTGTGAGAGAGAGAGAGAGAGAGAGAGAGAGAGAGAGAGACGCACGGAGGGACTCGGGGTGTGGGGTGGGTTGGGGACAATTCAGGGATTGCAAAGATGCTGTATGTGATTTGAGCATTTTGGGGTATAGGGGGCAAAATGCTGAAATTTCATTTTGAAGATAATCAGAGGGCAGGGAGAGAGACCTTCTCTAGTTGGAGGCTGTGAAGCACTTTGCTTCCAAATGCTGCTTTTTCTCTGTAGATTCCAAGCATGTCAGGTGAGACTGAGCTCAGGTGAGCTGTAAGGAAGACCCATGTGTCTGGGTGTTGCTGGAAGGGGCAGTGGAAGGTGTGAGTGGCCCCATCGTGCTAATAGTTGGCCGGCGTATGGATGGGATTACTTTACCCCTATGCTGACACACATCTGTCCAGAAGCTTTTTCCACTGTGTGGTTGGGTGATCTCAGAAAGAGACAGAAGGAGGAGGCTGCCTCCCCTTGCTGGGACCTGGGTATTTGGGGTCACCTGAGTTCCTTCCTGACCTTGTGAGGTCCTCAGCCTTCCCACACCTTCTCTTTCCTTTGTGCACATTCTCTTATGAACTTAGAAAATGGTAGCTGTAAAAAAAAAAAAACAAAAAAAAAACAAAAAAAATAAAAAAAATAAAAAAAATAAAAAAAAAAAAAGAAAATGGTAGCTGTGGCCCTTTGGCCCAGGGTTCCAGAGCAGCTATCTTACTGTGGTCGGGACAGATGAGCAGGATTGGAGCAGAGTCCCATCATGCTTTTGCTTCTGGCTGCCTGGATCAGCTCTGCTCCATCGTGAGGACAGTGGCGGCCTCTCTGGGAATAGTTCCCACCACACACTGGGCCATAAAAAATTAAACCGCAGGACTATCAAATATTTAAGTGGTCTGTTGAATGAACGCCTGCAGATTCTTATGAATTCTTTGCTTTGATTAAATAAAATTGAAGGATGGGAGTTGTCTTTTCAGCACTTTAGCAAAAGGCAAGTGAAGGCCATTTCTTTCTGCCTGGGATCTGGTTCCTGGCAGCAGCTGGAGTCTGGTATAACCCACCTGTACCATGTGTCAGCCCTGACTCTCTGGGTTCCAGAGTTGTGGACTTCCTCTGGTTGTGGTCCAGAAGCACGGTTCCAAGACAGGCAGCCCTTGACAGTTTATGGCATTACCCCAACAGATCCCAGCTGCAGGATGCTCAACCTTGGATAGCCCTCTATCTCCACCGAACGGGAAGAGCAGTGATCATGAATGCAAATAATGATGCCTTACTTATATGATTTTGTGTGAGACATACCAAATTCCTTGTAGCTAGCACCTCATAGGTTCTAAGAAATCATCACTATCATTATTACTTTATTTCTACCGTACCATGATTGAGTCGTCCCTCTCCTTGGATTTAGGAAGGTACTGGATTTCGGAGGATGTGCTTATGTAGGCTGCTGCCAGCAGTTTCTTGGAGTTATCACTTGACCGTTTTGTTAACAAACCTACTTGTTCATCTGTCCACTAACGTAAGGCTGCTGGCTCATGCTAGACACAGGAAGTATAAGCGATCAGACCCCGCCCACACGGAAAGTATGCTTTTGTTGGGCAAATCACATGTATACAGTAGGTAAGTGTGTGTGTGTGTGTGTGTGTGTGTTTGTGTGTTTGTGTGTGTCTGTGTATTAATATTTTCATCATACGGGAGAAAAATGTTCATAAAAGTTGAGATTACTAGGGTTCTTAGGGAGAGCTTTCCATGCGCGGTAAAGCCTGTGCTTAGGAAGGTGTGAAGAAGCCAGTAGTAGTCCCTGGGCTTTCAGAAGAACTCAGAGAAGGTTCAAGATATGCAGGACCTCCGAGCAAGTTTAGGCTTAAAGGGTAGAATTGCTCCAGGAGAGGGGTCCATTTCCTTGTTTGCCTTGACGCCTTAATAGTACAGGAAAAGTACACGTGGCCCTATCTGAACGCTTTTCGCTCAGCTGGAGGAAGATCTGGTCTGCTGCGATTTGCGGGGTGGGGGCAGGACCAGCCGTTCCCTGTCAGCCTTGTGGCCAGCCCAGGCTTCAGGAAGCGAGAACCACATCCTGAGGTCTGAATGCCTGGTGAGGTATTGGTCGGTGGCTCGCTCTCATGGGGGGCAGATGCCAGCGTCACAGTTGACATGCACTGACGTCCCGGTTGATGAAGTCAGTGCATCCCGCAGGAGCTGCACCAGCTTCTGTCTTGGTTGAAGGCCAGGGTTCCCCACGGGACCGTTCTTCTCTTTAACTTACCAGTTAGTCAATTGATGAGCAAGAATTTCCTGAAATTCGAGGTGCCAAGTACTGAAAGAAAATCTCTAGGCTTGGCTCTGTAGGGGCACAAGGAATTACACACCAGGGACTGCCCACTAGACTCAAGGGGCTCCCAGTCCAGTGGAGGGAAGGCACACATTGAAGAGGGACACACACACACACACACACACACACACACACACACGGTTAACAACTTTTACCAGCCTCAGGGACAAGACTGTGGCAGTTCAGGTGACATCCTAAGACAGCATCTGCTCAGTGACACGAATGTCTGGAGTGGGGAGTGACCTGTGGGCACGGGTGGGGGGCAGGGGGCCTGGCTCCTTGGCTGGCCTCTGTGTGTCTCTGCTTCATCAACTTATCTACATGAGAAGAGAGAAATTCTGTTTCTTTCCAAACTCCAACCAGGATGAGTAATACCTCAGGACATTCTTTTCTATTTCTTAGTCCCCTTCCACTGCTTATCAAAATCTGTTGGACACATTGTAAAATATTTGCAAAGAACAGCAGCTTGAAGAGAAGAGAAATAAAATCACCTATAATCACATCAGAAGCATTACTACCATTCATGTTTTGCCTTATTTTCTTCCAACAATATTACCATATTTTTTTTCCTTTATAATGGAGACATCACAGTTTATGTACAGTTTAGTGTTCTGCTATTTCCTTTAGCATTGTCATTTAATCAGTATTTTCACATACATTGGGACTCCATAAACATATTTTTAAATGACTCAGGACCCATGATATGGTTACTCACCCCTTTTCCTTAGATTTTCCTTTAGTTTCCCCCTTTTTTCTATTATAAATAGAATTGCACTGAGTATCTTTCTTCAGAATTACATACATTAACCATTTATTCCTTTATTTAAAAAACCTTGAATATCTCTGGCATGGAAGCCCATGTGCTCTTAGCCCTGAGAACGGAAGGGCTTTTAGGCACAGTGTTGGATACTGAGAATGTCATGGGATGCCTCAGGAGGAAACCATCTGAAATCACAAAAAACACACATTTGTGAATTCCTTAAGAACATACAAGGCTTTATTGTTAAGATGTCTATACTGCCCAGGCAATCTATACTTTCAATGCCATTCTGATCAAAATTCCAACATTTTTCAAAGCGTTGGAGCAAACAATCCTAAAATTTATATGGAACCAAAAAAGACCCTGAATCACTAAGGAATTGTTAAAGAAGAAAAACAAAGCTGGAGGCATCACGTTACCTGACTTTAGGCTTTATTATAAAGCCTAAAGACAGCACAGTACTGGCACAAAAACAGACAAATAGACCAATGGAACAGAGTAGAGAGTCCAGACATGGACCCACAAATCTATGGTCAAATCATCTTCGACAAAGCAGGAAAAAATATCCAGTGGAAAATAGACAGTCTCTTCAATAAATGGTGCTGGGGAAATTGGACAGCTATGAATAGAAGAATGAAACTATGGGGTGCTTGGGTAGCTCAGTTGGTTAAGCGACTGCCTTCGGTTCAGGTCATGATCCTGGAGACCTGGGATCGAGCCCTACATCGGGCTCTGTGCTTGGCAGGAAGCCTGCTTCTCCCTCTCTCACTCCCCCTGCTTGTGTTCCCTCTCTGGCTGTGTTTCTCTCTGTCAAATAAATAAAATCTTAAAAAAAAAAAAGAAGAATGAAACTAGACCATTCTCTTACACCACACACAAAGGCAAACTCGAAATGGATGAAAGACCTCAACGTGAGGCAGGAATCCATCAAAATCCTAGAAGAGAGCATAGGCAGCAACCTCCTTGACATCGGCCACAGCAACTTCTTTCAAGACACGTCTCCAAAGGCAAAAGAGACAAAAACGAAAATGAACTTTTGGGACTTCATCAAAATAAAAAGCTTCTGCACAGCAAAGGAAACAGTCAACAAAACAAAGAGGCAACCCACGGAATGGGAGAGGATATTTGCAAATGACACTACAGACAAAGGGCTGGTATCCAAGATCTATAAAGAACTCCTCAAACTCAACACCCAAAAAGAAGATGAACACATCAAAAAATGGGCAGGAGACATGAAGAGGCACTTCTCCATAGAAGACATACAAATGGCTAACAGACACATGAAAAAATGTTCAGCGTCACTAGCTATCAGGGAAATTCCAATCAAATCCACACTGAGATACCACCTTACACCAGTCAGAATGGCCAAAATTAACAAGACAGGAAACAACAAGTGTTGGAGAGGTTGTGGAGAAAGGGGAACCCTCTTACACTGTTGGTGGGAATGCAAGTTGGTGCAGCCGCTTTGGAAAACAGTGTGGAGATTCCTAAAAAAATTAAAAATAGAGCTACCCTATGACCCTGCAATTGCACTACTGGGTATTTACCCCAAAGATACAGAAGTAGTGAAAAGAAGGGCCATATGTACCCCAATGTTCATTGCAGCAATGGCCACAATCACCAAACTGTGGGAAGAGCCAAGGTGCCCTTCAACAGATGAATGGATAAAGAAGATGTGGTACATATATACAATGGAGTACTATGCCTCCATCAGAAAGGATGAATATCCAACTTTTGTAGCAACATGGACTGGACTGGAAGAGATGATGCTGAGTGAAATAAGCCAAGTAAAGAAAGTCAAGTATCACATGGTTTCACTTACTTGTGGTGCATAAGAGGTAAAATAGAGGATAGTAGGAGAAGGAGAGGAAATGGGAAACATGAGAGACTTTGGACCCAGAAACAAACTGAGGGTCTTGGGGGGGAGGCGGTAGGGGAATGGGAGAGCCTGGTGGTGGGTACTGAGGGCATGTATTGCATGGAGCACTGGGTGTGGGGCATAAACAATTAATCTTGGAACACTGAAAAAGAAAAAAGAACACACACAGTTTTGTGATGTTTCTATAGACATGATTTGTGAGTTATCCAAGCACATTGGGCAGGTTAATTGTTCTGGCCTCAGTTTTCACATCTCTAGTCACTAGTTGGGTTCACAGTTGCTTCTTGCCTCCCTAGTCTGTGGTTCTAACTGCATGTGTAAAACGACACCAGGGTCCCTATTTCCTGAGGACTCACCAAGGCCATTTGTGTTTGGAGCATCCCTGGTACACAGATTCTTCCGGGGGGCCTGGACACACCCTCTTCTCCTCCCCTCTTGGTCATGATCATGGTGTCCACTTGCCCAGCTCCTCTTTTGCACAGTAGTGCAGGGCTTGACTGCCACCGGGCTCTGTTGGGATTGGCAGAGACATAATTAAGCTTTTATAAAACTGAATGGAGCAACCGGGAAAGGAAGACTCTTCACCAAATGCTGACATGGCCAGAGGTCCCCCTTTGAAATATGAGCAGAATAAATGGGAGGGATCCCGCCCCTATTAAGCCCACGATAAACTCCCAGAAAATATTATCATGAGAATTGTTGAAAGCAGAACATTGCAAAGACTTTAAAAAGATGCCACAGAAAGGCCACAGGACATCTGGTGCCCATGGGGCATTTGAGCCGGGCGAGTGTGTGTGGCAGGGCCCAAGGTCCGCAGACCCCAGACAGTGGCATTCCGCTTTAGGAGGTCTTGTTCTCAGTTTCTACATAACACGATGGAGACAAGCCAGCACATTTGCACAGGGACCAAAGACCTGCTAATTTATTAAGGATGGCTGTTTCTTGCTGGGGTCAAGCTTTTAGCTTTGTTGGCTCGAAGAACTTAATTTTAACAATTCACACAGAAGGAATCAGGTTCAGGGAAATGGCCACCACTCAGGACTCTTGAATGATTGGGGCGTATGTATAAAGCCCAGGCATGCGACAAGGGGTGTGGGTGGGAGGGAGTATCATCTGTCTAAGTCATAAATGGCAAAGTGACACCGCTTATCCCTTACTCATGACAGACATTCTTTATCTCAGAATCTTCTTTCCAGCAAAGCCAAAATGCAGGTTCAGAATCTTTTTTAACACAGTGTTTCAAGTAGCCGCTAGCAAACAAAGGGGGTTCATTGCTCTCGGAGTAAAACATTCTTGTCATTCCCAGGCACAGATGCATTCTTTCTCCTATGGGCAACACCATATGGAAAAATAAATCAGCACCTGGAAGGTTCCTTGGTGGCCTGATGAATTGCCTTTCTGTACTCTAGCTTTGTTTGCCCAAGGAACTGGGGACCATCTTGAGTAAAACCAGGGAAGGTGGGAAAAGGCAGATAATCCTTTTTATTATTGGCCACCAGAATGGAGATCGGTTCATGTTATGATAATGAGTTGTGTTGTAGGCACTTCCCCAAGGACTTGTCTCTGTGGTTTATCATGTGTTCTCTGTGGCAACACCTGTGAGATGAGCAGGGTTGGTTTATCTCCATGGAACAGATGATAGAGGCTGAAGGAAGATGAACGACCTGTATGAGGCAAGTCACACAGCTAGGGCTTCTTCCTGGAAACTGGATGTCCTTGCCTCCAGGCATGAATTCTTTTGGTTTCTCTTTTTTAAAAAAATTTAATTTTGGGGGGAACCTTTTGAGTTTGCACTAATGTGAATTCCTCTAGGGCAGGGTCATGTCTTATTGCTGTGTCTTCGACTACTTTTCCTCCCCCATCTCGAGTATTGTGACTAACATGGGAAGTGATTAGGAAAATCTTATGGCGTGTAAGTCGGCAGAAGAAACATTTCTCCATTCCTTCCCTACTCCCCCTCACTACTTTTCCTCCCTCCCTCCCTGTCTCCCTTCCTTCCTTCCCTCCTTCCTTCCTGTAAGAAACGTGTCCCTTCCCTTCCATGCTGGCCTTTCCCTCCCTGGGGTTGGGGAGTGCCCTGAGCTGTAATCATAAAAACAACTCTGGCTGTGAGGCCACCCGGGTACAATGATACCTATGCAGTAGGTAATGATATTATCACTCCACTGGGGCTTTCTTTCCCACAAGGAGGCTTGTCATTAAACCCTTATTTGCAGCCCTGACAACAGGAGCCCCAGTCCTCTAACCAGCTCAAGCCCGGGGTCCTGAATAGGGCCATTCCAGTGCAGAAGGCCTTCCAGGAGGGTGGCAGTGCCTTCGTTGCAAGAGTGGAGGGCTTGGGGAGTAGGCACACCCAGGCCGGGGCTCAGGCCATGGCAGTGAGAGAGAGGCCAGTGCTAGGAGGAGGTGGGACTTGGAGGGTAGAAAGTAAATTGGATTTAGGGCTGTAGGGAGAGGCGGGAGGCCAAGTAGCCTAGCTCCCCAACCCCTCTCTGGACCATCTTTGTTTTCTGATTTATAATGTGCCCCCTTTGGGGATGGCCTTTTGACATGTGCTAATTTTAACTCGTCCTTTGGTGCATTCGGAGAGTTCTAATAATTAGAATTTCTAATTCCAGTCCTTTGAGCTGCTCCCAGCAGCATTATCCTGTGAGAGGAACCCTTGACACATTTGCTGTCCTGCTCAAAGTCACCACAGGAAGCCAGCAGCCCAGAGGAGGGATCCAGATTTGCCGAGAGTAGGGATGGAAACTTCTCTCCCCAACCCAAAGTCCTGGAAGAACTTCTCTCTGTGGCTTGTTCATTTTTAGAGAGGAGTATTTTCAAGGGAAACGGGATAGGGCAGGGGGTCTTAAGGAAGACCCCCCTGGGCTTTGATCCTCGCCTGGCTAGAGTCTCACGGTGGGACCCTGGGCCAGACACTGCAGGAATGTCAATTTCCTCTCCTGTATACTGAGGGGGTCAGATCTGGGATTGCCCAGGCGCCTTCCAGTTCTGAATGATCTGATCTATGAAATGTGGTCACGGGGTGTTCAGAGTCGAAGCCCTGAAGTCATATAGTGACGCTGCCAGCTGCTAGCTCCGTGACTTCATCTGCACATAATTTGATAATAAGATAAATAACTTCATTCAAGGTCAGGGCCCATGCCCTCTGTTTCTTTGCACTCTCCCGTACTGTCTTGCTTAACCTCCCAGTCCTTGGTTTCTTCATTTGTAGAATGGGAATGCTCCTACTTGGGAGATGGTCTTGGTGAAGCTTGTGTAAAGTGCAAAGTGTCGGGATCTCCGTACTGTCACTCTATCCTTGCACGGATCCTTTGGAAACAGCATGCACTAGAGTTTCTTCAGTGCCTCACCCCAAATGGGGCCGCCATCTGAGAGCATCTCTAGGGCCCTGTGGTCATTGATGCCCAGGATTGTGGTGTGGAGAAGATGGGCACTCCAGTTCCAACTCTCACGGAAGACTCACCCTGCCTTGTGGGCATTCACCTCGTGGGATGGATAGAAGTGGATAGATGTGGGCATTTGCCTCTCATCAGACCTGAGAAACCCTTTGGTGTTTGCCCTTCCATCTCATCCAGTAGTGATGACAAGCATGCTTGGTGTGGTAGAATCTGTTACTGGTCGACGGCACGTACACTTGAGTTGTCTTATTCACAGATGGAAGGTGGGTGGAGAGGGGTGCTCAAGGCTATGCAGCTGATAAACGGAGGAATAAGACAGGGGCAGGACAGGAACTGAAGCTTCTGGCTCGAAGAAGACAGCTCCCCTGGCCCGCCACAGCAAACCCACCTCTGGGTTCTTCTCCTGTGGTTGCCTGCCCCTGCCTCCCCCTGCCTCCCCATCTGGCCTTGAGCCCCAGAGCTGCCCGTTAGTAGCGGGAGTCCTCAAGCCTGAGGACTTGAGAGGGTGTTAGTGCTGGAGGGACCTTTAGATGTCATTAGGTCCAACTGTTTTTAGTTAGTTGATGCTGGAATGGGGGCTAAGATGATTGAGTCATTCCCAAGGCCTCGTAGCTTGTTAAAATAGCCTGAGGATGACCAGCCCTCCCGACCAGGAATGCGGTGCCCCCTTTCCCACACCTTATTGTGGACTTTCTTTCCCTGAAATTCCATCAGAGAGTTGTGCACTGCAAGAGAGGGGGAAAAAAAAAGAATTTAAAGCCTCGGGACAATGGTCCACTCTCCCCGTATTTGTCAGCTCAGGCTGCCGCTACAAATCGCCTGCCTTGGGGGCCTAGACAACAGACATTTACTGTCCTACAGCTCTGGAGACTGGATGTCTGAGCTTAAAGTGTCCTTAGGGTTGATTTCCTCTGAGACCTCTCCCCTTGGCCATCTTCTCCCTGGGTCTTCACATCGTCTTCCTCATGTGTGCATCTGTATCCTCCTCTCCTGTTCTTACAAGGACACCTGTCGGATAGGCTTAGGGTCTACCCTAAGGATGTCATTTTAACTAACCAGCTCTTGGAAGACCCTGTCTCCAAACACAGTCTCTATCTCAGGTACTGGTAGTTAGCACTTCAACATACGGACTTTGGAGGCAACTCATCAACCACTAACACCCCCGCCCTCATGTCACGCTATGTCTAATTTACACCCTTTGCTGTTTGCCGGGTCCCTGTGGGCATTTGCATTCCCAGCCCTGTCTTCTGTTGGGAGCCTTGGTGAATGATCACAGCACATTGGTCCCGTGGTGGCCGCTCCGTGCATTTGCCTGGAGTGAGGGCAGGAGGACCAAGCCTGCTCAGAATACATTTGGGGCCCAAGGGGGAGCACGCAGTTCTTCCAGGGAACATACCTGATTAAAATAATCATATCAACTGGCCCTCAAAGAGACATATTTATAGCCACGGTGACACATTTTTTTAGGATCTAATTTGGATTAGATGCTGGGAATCTTATTTTTAGGCCCAGAGGAGATCCGTGTAGGCAGGTGACCAGGTGTCTGCGGGCTTCGAGTTCATCCGCTGCCATTGGGGACTCTCCAACTTGAAGAAATATGAAAGGTCCCGTCAGCCCATCTTTCCACCTGTCACTTGTATCATTGCCCCACTGAGGGACCATTCTAACTCTTTTGAATGCCTCCAGCGCCAGGGAGCCCCTTTCTATCCAAGGGGCCCTTCCTATCCTAGGAAAGTTAGAAGGCATTTTCTTCTCTCTAAAGCATCCATCTCCTGGTCTGGCCTACCCCCGGGGATGGACAGAATGTGTCTAAGCATTTGGCAGCTCTTCAGAAGTCTTGAAGATGGGGCTGATGGCCTTGTTAGCCTTCCATGCTCCAGACTGGCGTCCCCATAGGGGCCCTTTATGCTCCAGTAGCCTCTCTCAGGATGTAGTTCTACCCTTGTTTTTGAGGAATGTGGATGTTCAGTTCTGGGGTCCAGTTCCTTCCCTGGTACCTTCCCTCATGGGATCAGCTGTAATTCCAGGCCTAGATGAAACTTGGCCAATTGTAGTCAACTGGTCTTGTTGAGAAATTTTAGGGAAAAGAGACCACTTCTAAAAAGAAATCACTCAACAGACACCAGTTGTGCTTTGGACTGGCCAGGAAAAAGATGGAGGCCAAATATTGATAGAGGGGCTCTGGCCGTGAGAGGGGCAGCACTTTGCCCCTCTGGGGACCTGGGGCAGGCTGCAAGATGGGAGGATGAAGCCAGAGTACCTGGTGGGAACTCCTTGTGGGAAATAAGCATTTGGGCAGCTTTGGTTTGCCAGCCTCACCCTGCTAGGCCTGACAATGGCAGGGCCCCCCTGCCCCCTTTGTGGGTGCTCCTGACAGGGAGAGCCTGGGGAGCCTCTTGTGTAGAGCTGTATCCCCTGGTTCCCAGTGGGCACACCTTCAGTGTCACCCTGATTGGAATATGTGCACTGAAGACTCAGCTCTGTTCTGACCTACCCTTTGTGACACCTTGAGCAAATGTCCCCGCTTCCCTCATCTTCAGATTCCACCTGCCTCCTTTCCTGTTCGAAGGGTGAAATGGGGTGACACCTGCAAAAAAATAATATGAAACTCACAAGCCCCAAAGCTCTCCACAGTGTCACAGGTGAAAGGTTAGGCATCTGCTTGGACAGATATTTATATTGTAGTGCCCAACACCAACAACAGAACTAAAAAGAAATAAGTTAGTTTTCAGAGGTGGAAAAACCAGACTTTAGAGGTATTTCCTTGGAGCTGTTCTAGTAGGATTGGCCTAATTGCCCAAATACCAATTTTTCTGTTTTCTTTAAAAATTGTGTATTTTCTATTAAAGGCAAGAATGTGTGTGTGTGTGTGTGCGCGCGCGCGCGCGTGCATGCACTCACGTGTGTACATGTTAGTGTACTTAGTCTTTGGACAAATGAGGGGCATTCCTCTGAGAGCAGGGCTGCCCACATACCCACTCCCACTCCCCGCCCCCCTTTGCTCCTGCTCAACTTTCAGCTAGCCTAGTTGTGCTTACATTACCTAAAGAAACCCAACAGAAGAATCCAAGGTTTGGGGCAAGCAAATACCTAGAAATTGTGCTTCTCAGGGAGATCACTTCCAGTGATTCTTCTAGAGAAACCCTTGTCCCTTGATACAAGATAAGAATTTCCCAGGTTAGACCCTGCAAGATGGTGGATTCTGTGGGCAGGCTTTTAAGATGATGATATTACTTGTTCACTATGATCAGGATTATAGTCGAGTGGCTTATTTCTACTCCTCTGCCTGGCTTGCTGCTAAAAATAAGATTTTGGAATTAGATTTTTCTTTTCTATTCTTACCACAGAGCAGCCTCTGTGAGCACTGGCCCTCTTCCTGAGGAGGGTCCCTACCCAGAGGCCTCACGTGGTGACCAAGCTCCCACTGCAGCTCTGGGTGCTTAGGAGAAGGTGTGTTGCTTTTGGTTTATGCTTCTAGGGGAAGCTCATCTCCTGACTCACACTTTCTCCATGTGGACACTCCACCCAGTGTCTCCCACCCCACGTCTTCCCTCTGTAGTGTCCAGGGTGGTACTTTATTTTTTTTTAATTTAAATTCAATTAGCCAACATATAATACATCATTAGTTTTTGATGTAGTGTTCAATGATTAATTAGTTGCATATAACACCTGTGCTCATCACATTGTGTGCCCTCCTTAATGCCCATACCCCAGGTAGCTCATCCGCCCACCTCTCCTCCCTTCCGCAACCCTCAGTTTATTTCCCAGAGTCAAGAGTCTCTTATGGTTTGTCTCCCTCTCTGATTTCTTCCCATTCAATTTTCCCTCCCTTCTCCAATTGTCCCCTGCACTATTCCTTATATTCCACATATGAGTGAAACCATATGATAATTGTATTTTTCTGATTGACTTATTTCACATAGCATAATACCCTCCAGTTCCATCCATGTCGATAAATGGTGGGTATTCATCCTTTCTGCTGGCTGAGGAATATTCCCTTGTATATATGGACCACATCTTCTTTATCCATTCCTCTGTTGAGGGGCATCTCAGCTCCTTCCACAGTTTGGCTGCTGTGGACATTGCTGCTATGAACATTGGGGTGCAGGTGCCCCTTCTTTTCATTACATCTGTATCTTTGGGGTAAATACCCAGTAATGCAAGGGACTCAGAGATCACGTGGAGAGCCCGAGGCAGAAGTACGCCTCCAACCTTTGCTTCCTTGCTCACTGTGACTGAAGAGATTAAAGCATTTGGCAACATTTTTAGGGCTTCATCTGCTATTAGCTGATTAAAATGAAAAAAAAAGAAAAAGAAAAAGAAAAATTTGCATCCTGGGACAGCCTGTTCTTGATGCAGTTGAAGAAAGACCGAGGAGCCATCAATGACTTCCTGGCTTATGTGGCCCTATTTTTGGCCTCCAACGCATTATGAATTGGTATCTTTCCTCCCAGTCACCAGCAGGAAAATCCATCAACAAATTAAAATTTCCTTCAGAATCAGAATGGCTCTGGTTTCTGAGTTTCTAAATGACCTTAATTTTAATTACCAATGCCAGGCAGGTTTGGAAGCCACAGTCACTGAATCTCTTGCTACTTGCTGAGGCAGCAGGTTGCTGGGGTTTTCACAGTCGGGCCAAGCTTCTGGGTTCTTGGGGGAACCCTCTGGAAGCTTTCTTGATTTCTAAAGGTCTTCCGACCCCTTCCTTCGTTGACCTGACCCAAGTGGCCCTCATTCACCCTTAGGTGGGTTCACACACCCATGGGAAGTTTTCCACCACCTTTTGGTTAACTCATCCTAGGCCCTTAGGAGCCCCCTGTAGTGGCCATTATGTGCAGGGGCCCCTTGCAAGACAGACTAAGAACCAGGCACCGGTCTCAGATGGGCTGCATTATCCTTGGGAGGCAGGGAGCGCTGTCCAGCACCATGTCTACTCTCCAGCTCATCTCCAGGTAGACCACCTTGACCAGGAATCCTCCATCTCCAATGAACCAAAAGGTTTCCTGTAATGTGGGGATTTGGATGGCCTGTACATATTTTTCTGTTACTGCCATTTTCTGGATCCACATCCTATGGGGTTCATAAACTGGAGGAGATGTTGATAAACCAGAGGAGATGTTGATAAACTGGAGGAGAACTAGGCTGCTTACTTGGGCCTTCAGAGGGTTTGGGTGGGGAGAACATGGGAATCAACAGGCAGGACCCTAAAGCAGAAATGAGCAGGAGAGGCAGTCTGATGAGTGGGAGGAACAGAAGTGGCCTGAACACAGGTCCAGGAATTCAGAATGGTTTGTGGTGAGGTACTTGGGGTAAGGGAGGAGGCTTGTCTGCAGAGTTGAGTGCTTGGTGTGTTCATTGTAAGCCTCTTGGCTCACACAGAAGAGTAAGATCATCGGTTTGCCAAGATCAGGTTGGGTTAAAGCTACTTGTTAGTAATAAGAAGTATGAGAAACATTTATTGGGCCCTTACTAAGTGTGAAGAATGGGGTGCTCAACACAACAGTGAGAGGAAGGGACTGTTACTCTGCATTTTGCTGAGGAGGAAAGCCAAGCTTTCTCAAGTATGGCATACAATGGGATGGAGGTGGCGGGGGGAGCTAAAACAACAGACATTTGTTTTTCTGCTGTTCTGGAGATGAGAAGTTTGAGATCAGGCGGAGTTGGTTCCTTCTGGGCGCTGTGAGGGCCTTAGTCTGTAGACGGCTATCTTCTTCCTGTATTTTCACCTCATCTTCCCTCTGTACCTGTCTGTGTCCTCTTCTTGTAAGGACATCAGTCATATTGGGTTGGAGTCCAACCTAAGGCCTCATTTTAACTTAATCACCTCTTTAAAGACGTTATCTCCAAATACAGTCACATTCTTAGGTATTGGAGGTTAGGAATGCAACACAATTTTTTTTTTTTGCGGATGGGGGTAACATGGCTGGGGTTGCATACCTGCAGGATTAGAATCTCCTGGTTCTGTACGTCCGGAAAAAATAACGAAGACATGCCAAACCAAAAAGGCATGTAATTGTGGTCTATTTTAAAAGTTTATGTGAATTAAATAAAATAATTCTTTTAAAAAGAACAAAAAGCGCATACAATGTGGTCATGCTATGCAGAGGACAGTTATTTAATATGCAAACGTACTGTTAATTTTTAGTGTTAAAATTAACAACTGCCAAATTTTAACAAAATTAAAAACTGCCAGGGATGAGATCTGATAACTGGATACAAGTGTAAAGTTGATGGACGGTGGTATCTTTCCCCCATTCTGTGAGTGCATCTCTGTGGATGTGTGTGTAACCTCATCAGGGATCGCTTTGAGGTTGAATTCGAGGGCCCCCATCAATGTAGACTTGGCTAGTGAACCCCCAGCACAGTTTACTCCCTGCCTTCTTGGCGTAGACTTTGTGAAACTCTGGGGCTCCCAGTCTGTGGTCTCAGACTGCCGTGCTCTGCTTCCTTCCCCAAGTCTGGCAGCTTGGGTTCTGGACTTTCCGGGAAGCCACTGTGACCTTGGGAAGGCCATATGCCTTAAGCTTACCTTCCCCATCTCAAATGGAGGCCTTGAAGTCAAGGTGACCGTTATGGGTCTCCTCAGATCCAAACGTCTCCACAACTTTGAGGCTGTGACTGAGAGCAGGGTCACCTGCTTCTGTGGCTGACAATTAAGCTAAATGAAATTGTAGTGTCTGGAAGCTTATCAGGTTGTCCTTGATGGCTCCCAGAAGTCCTCGGGGTCTTCTGATTGCCCGGCATTACATCCACTGAATCCCGCTCAGCCCACGTGGCTGTGGACAGCTGCCTGGCAGAGCCCTGTTCCATCACAAGGGAACACAATCAGGAAAGAGGAATTGATGAAAGTGGTTTGGTCTGATGTGGAGCCTGCCCCGTCCTACCAACAGAGGAGCCGTGGCCTCTGAGTAGTACGATTCATTTTAACAGATGGAGCTATAAGGCCAAGAGTTATGGGCGGTGATGATGCTTGTCCAAGGGAGGCGGCCATAGCTTTATAACATGGTGTCCTTCATACTCCGGCTGAGAGGTCACCCTGAGATCTTGGGACAAGCTGTATGTTCTTCAGCCACGTGTTTTTCGCATCGGTGTCTATTTAATTTCTTTTCTCTTCTCTTCCTTTTCCTTCCCTTCCCTTTATTTGTCTCTCCTCCATCCCTCTCTCCTTCTTTCCTTCCTTTTTAAGTACTGTTGATGAGAGCTTTCCAATCAAAGGGGATGATCTGCCTCCCGTGGGTGTCCCCATCCCGTGTGATGAAACAGGTGCACCCTTGGCTCTGTGAGTGGGCAGGGAAGGGCCATTTGCTTGTGGTCATTCCTTTCTTACCCCTCTCTGACCACTTGCTCTCTTGCCAGGGCTGCATTCAGCCTCTCTCATGCATCACTTTTTCTAAGACTATTGAAGCCTTCAGTGATTGACTGGAAAACGTAGTGACCCCTTTCTTGGAGTCATCACAACTCAGCATATACGTGACATGAATGACGTGTGCGTGTGTGTCACTGGAGGACAAGCTCTTGGAGGACAGGGTCCTGTCTGCTGTTGTCACCACTGCTGTGCCAGGGCTTACAGTAGGTCTCAGGGCTTGTTTGTTGAATGAGTGAGAGAGGTTAGGGGTTGGATGAGTCTTTCTTAGGAGCTGAAGAAACAAGTTCATGTTTTACCCAGGTATCTCTGCCAGCCATCAGCTGACACAGCCCTGGGCTCTGTCATTGCACTCTGCTCAAGGGAACACAGCCAGACCCATCACTGTCCTGCTCGTGGGGACCCTACTCTCTAGTTGGGGAGGGCCAGGCAAAGGAGCTGTGCTGGGCAATATGATGGGTGAGACACAGGCAGTCAGGCTCCAAAGGGGGCAGGGAACTCTGAGCTAGGATGGGTGGGTCACCCTGAGCCATACAGCTGGTCTCTGCCTCCACCTTCAGCAGCTGTGGTGTGCTCCTGATGTTCCTGCCGAGGGTGTGCCTTTGCTGGACTTGTCACCTCCTGCCAGCTGAGCCCCTGCCAGGAGCTTCCTGGAGGTGGTCCCATTCCCTGGCAGGCTGCGTTTAGGTCTGTAGCCCATGGGCATCTCCATAGGCTGGGGCAGAGTGCGGACTCACCAGCCCCAATGCCGCAATGTGGGCAGTGCTCCCTGTAGTTAGGGGGTGGCTGAGGGGTAGAACTGGGGATCTGGGAGGGTCTGGCTCACTCTCAGTATAAGATATAAGGGAAGAGATTGTTCCAGGGAAGGGGCCCATCCCTGAACAGTTGTTGTTTGTTTTTCACTGGAGGAAGGTGCCAACACTCATTAGATGCCTACTGTTTGCCAGGCACTAACAAGATGCTTTGTATATGGTATCATATACGATCTTCCCTACAGCCTTCTGAAGTTAGTACTGCTACTCTCTCCATCTTACAGGTGAGAAAGCTGAAGTTCAGTGTGTTTAAGTGAGTGGCTCCCCTGACGTGGGCACAGCTAGCGAGTAACAGGGTCCAGATTCAAACTCGGGCTCCCCCAACTCCAGCCCCCAAGCATTTCTCTGCAAGATGAATTCTAAGGCCTGAGAAGAGCCAGGCAGCTCCCAAGCCAGGAGGTGCCATAGAACGGAAGGCCCCGCCAGGATGCCTTTCTTTCCTGCAAACTGCCTGGTGTCCCTGGGTCAGGGGTCACCAGCTTTGCCCTTAGCTGAATCTCTAGCCCAAGGGCACTTCCTAGAATCTGGAAGGCTGAGCACTTTGCTCTTGGTGCTTTCGGAAGCCTGCGGTAGGTAAGGAGCCCTGCTTCTGTTGAGGTCTCCCTGCTACTCCCAGCCTCATCGGAGACTGTGACCAGGCCCCAGGTGGGAGCCCTGGAGGACCCAGGCCTGGCCTTCTGAGAGAGGGCCATCCTAATTATCAGTGTGTGTGTGTGTGTGTGTGTGTGTGTGTGTGTGTGTGTGTTCGTTCCATTTTGGGTGTACTTAAGTCTCTCCTCTGTTTTTGGTTTAGAATTCGAGCCATGTCCCTTTGTTCCCCACCTCTGTAGATTTACACACAACCCTGGTCCTGTGTAGAAGACAGGTACTCAGTCATCTCAGCTTCTGGAACTCATGGAGGGAAGCAATGACTTTGATGAAACAAGATAAACAGTAATTTAGAAACTTTCTGTCTCAGCTCTGTGATGCAATTTCCTTTCATGGCAGATTTATCTGCTCAATTCTATGCATCTCCGGCCAGTATGAGAATGGCTTCTCCTCCGGCCTGTTTGCACACCGGGCTGAGTTGGCTGTCAGGGACACGGGTGCCCTAGAGCCCTGAAGAGAGTTTGCCTTAGAAGGCAGGAAACCAGGTGCTGGATTTGGCCAGCTTGTCTTAGGTTGTGTGGCTCTGACCAACTTACTTAACCTCTCTGAATCTAGGAGGTCTCCTGTCTCAAATGGGAGTTCAGTAGTGATACCTGAGTTGCCTTAAGGCAGGGACTGTGCCAGACCTGGGATTTCTAGATGCAAAGCTCTGGCTTACTTAGCAAACCTCAGATTTGCTGCTTCTCCATTAGCGAGAGGCTGCATTGCCGCGTGTGTGTGTGTGTGTGTGTGTGTGTTTGGAATTAAGAACCATTAAGATTTGAAATGGAATTAAGAGACCATCTTCCTGGCCTTAGTGTGTACTTCAAGGATTCTCTCTCCACCTTCCTCTCAGTGCACTGAAAACATCAGGAAGAGCAAGGAGGAACATAGCCTGGTAGGCATGGAATCATTTATTTATAGAGATCTTTCCCCTTGTCCTCCAAGAGCTTACAGTTGGAGGGCCTGACCTGAACCTCCTGGAACCTATGAGAGAGAAACAAGGCTCCCAGCCCAATAGCCCAGATAAGGAAACTCCAGCACCCAGAGAGGTCAAGTAGTTCTCAGAAAGTCACACAGCAGTTTGAAGACAATAGAACTCAGGGGTGTTGACTCTGATCCAATGCTTTTCAAACTTTGGTATGCCCAGGATTCTCCTGGGAATCTTGTGAAAATGCAGATCAGGAGGTCTGGGATGGGCCCTGAGATTCCGAGTTTCTGACAAGGGCCCAGGTGCTGCTGGTGCTGCTGGTCCGAGGATCTTGCTTGGAGCAAAGCAAGGGGGCCAGGGTCTTTGCAGCCTGGTCAAGTGGGAGTGAGCCCTCTGTCCTCTCCTGCCACCTCACTGATTGGTGTGCCCCTAGCAGGCTCACAGTCCCTGTTCCAGGGAGATTTGAATGCCTGAATTAACTCCCTCTGGAGCCATAAACCAGCCTGAGTGCTAACCTAGTTTGTATTTTTAGAGTGTGCTCCATCCGTGACTTCGCTGGCAGAGTGGCGTCCCTCTGCTCATTGGGGAGGTGCCGGCGGAGATCTCCCTCCTTGAACTGCACCCTCCTTGCTCCCATTGCTCCCCAAGTCCGGTTTCTTCCCTCGGTGCTGGGTCCTCAGTGCTCAGGATGGAGAGATTATCCACCCATTTGGTAGGTGTGGCAGAAACACAGGGCCAGAACGAGATCCGGAAGTGCAGTGTGACTCTCTTCCCGAGAAGCAGGGCCTCAAAGTCTTTCACCTTCCCCCTGGGGACAGGGCATGGAAAGGGACCTCCTTCCAGGCCAGGCAGGGTCGGGGTACTCTCTCTGAGCCACTGTTTTGCAAGATGCCTGTCTGAAGGGAAGTCAGGTAGGGACCTGTGACCCGTGCCACCCTCTGGTAGAATGGTTTTTTATTTTTAAATTTCAGCTGGAAAATCCTCATGCTAGAGAAGACTGCCAGGTTTCGGCCGGTGGTTCCTGCCACGCCCTCCTCACCCTGGGGAGACTGCTGACTCTGGCCCCAGACCAGTCTTCCCAAGTGACTGGGTTTGTGTTTCAGCCCAGCTTCTCATAGCTGTGGCCGAGGCGTTAATGAGCAACACTGCCAAGAGGCCGGGGAGGGGCAGGCTGGCTCCCAGGCTGGGCCGGGCTGGACAGGACCTCTCCTGGGGCAAGGGGGGCAGGAGGAGGGAGGGCAGCTTCCAAACCCAGGGCTATGCATCAGTGGCCAGCGCGTCTTAACCAAGCTCTGCCTCAGGGCCTGTGGACGCGGTGACTTCATGCATTCTTCCACCAGTTAAACGTGAGCACCAGCTGGGTTCAAGGCGCCGGGTGGGCTGCCCAAAGGACTCTGAGTGGGAGGGCAGTGAAGAGGACGCAGTCCCTTTCTCAGGGACTGTTGACCTCTTCCCGGGCAGGCGTGCCGTGTCCTTCTGTAAAAGTAAGAGCTGGAAGCCTCAGGGCGTGTGTGTGTTTAGGTGTCAGTGTGTGGATGTTTCCTCCTGAGTTCACGGGTGCGTGTGTTCATTGGCATGTATGTCCTGTATCCGTGTGTGGCCATGTTTCTGTGTGTTGGTGTGTGAGTGTCTCGTCCTGATCCTTGCTGTGGGGTCTGGAGAAAGTCACTTGGCCTCTCTGGGCCTGCTTCCCTACCTGTGAAACGAAGACCCTGAATCACCTCCGTATCTTCCTAGAGTTACTTACTCCAGCAGCTGAATGAATCACTCCACAAGCGGCAGTCTGAGCCACTTGGCCCTCAAAGCCTAAAATATTTACCATTGGGCCCGTTACGGAGAAAGCTTACTGCCCTTCTTCTAAGTGCTCTATAAATATGGACTTCATTTAATCCTCCTAACAGCCCTAATAAGAAGGTATTGTTACGTGGCCACTTGATGGATGAGGATACTCAAGCCCAGAGGTATCAGAAGCCGTGTCTGAAGCCACGCAGTTAGGAAGTAGGCAACAGGATGCGGACTAGGCAGTGGGGCCTGGAGGGCTGGCGCCCTGGCCACTCCGCAGTGCTGAGAGAGGGCCCTGCGGAGGGGCGATGGGCTGAGATGTTGGTGCTGACCTTGCCAGGCTCCAGTCCAGAGTAGTGACCTGTGAAAGCTCTGCTTTGGAAATGGCCATCAAGTGGATGTCCAGGGACCAGCCTGTGTTTGGGGTTCTCAGTCTCCAGACTGTATCTCTGGAGAGAGATTGCTCTTGGAGATGATGCCTGCATGTCATTAGCTGGGCACTGCTCGCAAGATCTTCCTCGCAAAGACGTCCTAATTTAGACTATTGGCCAGTGTTTATAAAGTTGCCACGTGCTGCGGCTTGTGTCCCAGCTGTCCGCTGTAGGTCGTAAATGCTTGGAAGGACTGCGCTGTGTTTTTCACGGTGTGTTGTTCGGGGCAGAGGATTCTGGAGCCGTGGTGGCATCAGGAGGGAGCTGTCTGGACGCCTGCACCTTGAGAGGCTTCGCCTGGACCCGAGAGTCATGTGTGGGGAGATTCCGTGATGGAGCAGATGCTGTGGGTGTCCCGCCCCGTCCCTCAGCACCCTCCACTCCTCTCCTGTGCAGCTGCTCCTAGCTCGGTGCCCTGCCCACGGCTCGGAGCCAAAGTGAGCCCGGACAGAGTCAGCGCCCGTGGGCACAGCCCCCGCCGCAGAGCCCGGCATCTGCCTTCTCAGCAGCACAGCTCCGAGGAGGTTCTGCACCAGGAATGCCCACAGAACCTTCAGGGACGGGGGAAAGGCTCTCCCTTGGGGCCGTCCGGTGTGGTAGCCCCTACTTACAGGTGGCTCAGCTCAGCCACTGCTGAGCTCTTGAAGTGCAGGCAAGACTGAAGAAGTGAATCTTGAATTTTCAGTAATTTAACGTCAGTGGCCAGATGTGCCTGGTGCTGGCCGTGTGGGGTGGGACAGCTGTGCCCTGTGTCCCAGGGGTCCCCAGCAGGACTGAGCCCGGCTCACTTGTATTTGGTGGTGTCCTTACTGTCAACAAACCCTGCGTCGGATTCCTTACCTTCACCATCCCCCAACGGATTCTTCCCCGGAGTTGCCATCCAAATAAACGGTCCATTCCAACCATATGAAATTGCCATTCTTTTGAGTCAAAAACAAAACAAAACAAAACAAAACAAAAACGGTTGAATGTTAGTACTTTCATACGATTCTGTTTGCACTGAAATCCCCACCTTGGGTCTCCATCTGGGGCGAGCCCCACCTCATGGGGCTGCTGAGGTTTGTGTTGGTTTGTGTGCGCAGGCCAGGGGAGGGTGTTGAAGCCATTCCCTGCCCAGGCGGGATTTTAATTGCAACCCTGCCTCAAGGGGGCTGTGTGGCCTCGAGCAAGCCATGAAGCCTCTCTGTGCCTCAGTCTTCAGTGCACGTAATCCTGCCTGCTCCCCTGGCCCGGTGCCTGCCCTTCTGCCTCGCATGCTGGTTGGAAGGAACCAGGGAACTCGTAGTCAGGACTAGTCATTAGAAGTGAGCAAAGTGAGGGCGTCTGGACGGTGTGCGTCTTTGAGGCTCAGATGGGTGTTCCCGGCTGCCTGGGATGCCTGTGCCTGGAAGCCATCCTTGCATACTCCGGTCCTTTTGGCAGGGTGCGCTAGCGCGAGCTCCTGAGCAGGGCTGCCTTCTGATTAGGGTAAGAGACTGATTTAGCGGATGCCTGCTGAGGGCCTCACATGTGTTTCCCTCACTTGTCCACCAAAAAGCAGCTAACAGTTAAATTGGGTGGTGATTTGGAGGCTTATCCTTTTTTTTTTAATCTTTTTTTTTTTTATTAAAGATTTTATTTATTTATTTGACACAGAGAGAGAGAGCACGTAGGCAGAGAGGCAGGCAGAGAAAGAGGGGGAAGCAGGCTCCCCGCCGAGCAGAGAGCCCGATGCGGGCCTCGATCCCAGAACCCTGAGATCATGACCTGAGCTGAAGGCAGAGGCTTTAACCCTCTGAGCCACCCAGGCGCCCCTGGAGGCTTATCCTTTTAAGATTGTTTCCTGGAATGGAACTAGACAGACTAGCGCATTGCACTTGCAGGCTGTGTGACTTCTCCTCGTTGCCTCCAACTTGAACTTCCTAGGGGTTTGTTCCTTCAGTTCAGACTTGCCTTGCCCAGAAGCTCAGCACCTGCCAGAATGTTCATGCTGGAGGGAGGCTGAGCCATCAGGGACCTTTCAGGAAAGAGGGGCTCATGTCAACAAATGCGGTGGGAGTTTATGTGGGGAACTAAGTATAGAGGTATTGGAGGGGATAGAAAGTGAAACATGAAACGGAGAGGTGACCCCCAGAACAGCAATAGCAGGAGCTGCTAGCATCCCCAGGGCTGTGGGGTCAGGGAGAGCTGGTTTCCTGGAGCTCAGAATCCAGCAGCATCTCAAGATGCTGGAACTTTGGAAG
>PITA01011009.1:27551-69016 GCA_004023965.1 Spilogale gracilis
CTACAAGAAGGCAGAGGGCAAGGAAGTTGGGGGTGGGGGTGGCGGTAGGGGAAGTGTGGTTTGTAGTGGGGGATTCAGGACTGAGTCCCAGGGCAAGTGACCAGCACAGGGCTCTCAGAGAGCCTTTAGATGAGATGTCCTCATCCCAGAGCCTGTGAAGGAGCTTCAGGGAGCCCAAGCACCTCTAGGGAATGTAGGCACCCTTTTGTCTTCATGTAGGTACACGCGTTCTCTAGAAAGAGAGCTGGTATCTTTCTTCAGATTCTCAAGTCACCCAGCGCCCACCAAAAGATACAGCTCAGTCCATCGATGCACCGTCTTGTCTTACTTCTGGGAAATCTGTGCGTTCAGAGGAACACATCTACTCTTGGCTTAGGGTCCTTTGTACAAACTGGCTGTTGTCTTTCAAATGTCCTGGTTATGTGAGTACGTCTCCAGAACTAGCTGCGTGTCTCGTCTTGCTGGTCAGCCTTCCTGATCGCAGGCTCTCAGAAGTGCTCCATCCAGCATGCCCCTGAACTTTAGCAGCCATGCCACTGATCTGGATCCTGGTCTAGGTGCACCACACAGTGTGGGACACAGGCAGAGCTGGCCCGGGGAACAAAACCCAGTTCTCCTTCATTCCATCTCCCTTGTTCAATAAACATGCCCTTTTGCACCTACCAGGTGCCTGGCATTTTGCCAAGTACCGGGGAGACAGTGCCGATCAAGATCGATGATGACCCTGCTGTCATGGAGGTAGAGTCAGAAAACAAGCAAGAGAGCAAGGACACAAACAAGGTAATTTCTGACCGTGATAAGTGCCCAGAAGATAACAGAACAGGGAAATGAGATAGAGTAATGAGGTTTGAGGATGGGAGCTATTTTTGGTGGGGAAGGCATCTCTAGGAGGACACGTTTAAGCAGAGATGTGAGGGAGGAGGAGTCTGCTTTCTAAAGGAAAAAGCCTGGTGGGTGAGGGCAAGAGCCAGTGCAAAGGCCCTGGAGTGGGAATGAGGACCCTCAAATCAATAACAAAAAATAGGCGCATGTGACTGAAGCCAAATGAGAGCTCCTGCCCTGACAGTCTTAGACTCCTCTGACTGACCCTGCCATGCCCCATGCAGACTCTTCTTGCTTTTGTGGGTGAAATGGGGGGCCAAGTACCCCTTCCTTTGCCATGCTGTGTTCTCAGCAGGGTGTGTAGCAGGTGGCTGGAAGCTGGCTTTCTGTTTATCCCGGAGCAGTGGGTGAATGTTTTGGTGCCTCTGAGATGCCAGGAGGATGGCAGATTGTTTCTGTTCAGTCCATCAGTCACACAAAAGCCCAGAGAGCAAAGAGCACAGGCTTAATTTATTTTGTTTATTTTGCCGAGGAAATAGCACTTCCTTGGAGTGAAAGCTCTGGAGACTAAAAGCTGAATGGAGAGGGGGAGTTTGGATTAAATGAATGGGCTGACCAGCTCTGACCCACTTTCCATGCAGCACAGCAGTGATGGGAGAGGAAATTGCATTCCGGCTCTCTCTGTGCTGGCTCGGGGGCTGGTCACTTCTCCAGCCTGTCCTTTCACAGGGGATAGGACTGGTGTGCAAGTTGGGTTTGATGGAAGTGTTCTTGCAGGTAGCTCATGAGATGGGATGGAGGAGAGGCACGATATACAGTGGCTTGTGCCCTTCCTGAGTTCCTCTCGGACCCTTCAAGCCTGCCTGACAGTACGCCACCCCCTTAGTAGTGAGGACAGGTGAAGATTTAGCTAGAGGTCCTTCTCTGGGTTCTGTGATGTAACTGAACTGCAAGGGAGAAATCACTGCTCCTCTGGACTGCAAAGGAGCAATCCAAAGGGGGAGTTCTCAGGAGGCCTGGGGCAGGCTGGACAGGGAGGGCAGGGGACACCCCAATGCACCCCCATGACCAGCCTAGCACTGTGATTATAGTGCATAAGACATGTCCACGAATGGCTTACTTCAAGGCATCCTGGGTTTCTTTTCATTAACTGGGTGGCCCCAGCAGGTTACTAATCTGGTTTAGAGGCCTCAGCTTGCTCATCTCTAAAATGGAAGCGTTGATACCTGTCTGTCCCACATCAGGGTTGGTGTGGGGTTCCAAAGGCATGTAGGGTTTGAAAGTGCTGCCAGGAACATAATAGGGACTTGGTAAATATAGTTTGCTTAATTGAAAGAATGCATAAATAAGTGAGAGATCAAAGCTGGCATGTTATCTGGAACTTTATGACTATAAGGAGTGAGCACCGAAATGGCGGTGACAAGAAGGAAGTTAAAGTGGACTGTTGCAAGATATCTATGAAGGTCCATAATCCCAAGGGCTTGGCCAGCTCTATCAAATGTCCTCACTACAGGAAGGACATGCTCTGGACATAATGCAGGTTGTCTTGCTCCTGTAGGAGGGATGACTGCAAATCACAAGACTGGGTGCTTGGGCCTGTTTGTGGATTTCTTGCTCCTCAAGATTCTTTAGATAGCTGTTCATATGAGGGCCTTAAAAGGGAGTAGAGCCCAAGAGTGAGGGAAGGCTCTAACCATGGCATTTTGAGGGTGCTTCCCTAATGAAATAATTACATCATTAATCGCCAAATGAAGAAGGAAAGGAGAAGGCATCAAAAGAAGAACACATGTTCATATGCAGTGATCACTGACAAACTCTGATTTTTAACAGGCCCTTATGAAGAGCCATCAAGAGTCATCTGACTTAGGGCTGATCAAAAGAAGTCAGGAAGGCAGAAACATGGAATGAACTAAAGCTGGTAAAAAGAGCTAAAGATAGCCTAGACCTTTGTAAAATAATAGCCCCAGAGTTAGAAAGTGAATGAGAGGGGATAGTATCACTACTCTGGAAAGGCGATACTGTGAGCAGACAGAGAAACAAAATAGAAAAGTGAGTGTTTTCTGTTTTTTCTCTCTGCCTTCTCCACCTGGAATGAACCCTCTTTGGAACGAAGAAGACAAGTCTCTTGCAAGGAGCTAAAGAGCCATTTAAAAGTGTGTTTCTAGGATCAAACGGGTCCCATGGCAGGGTCTTGCCATACACTTCGGATAAGATGGATATGATTGCAGAGTTGTGTGTGGGGAGTCTTTTGATTGATTATTCTTTTCATTAGGGATTGTATTTTCCTGCTTCTTTCCATGTCTGGTAATTTTCGATTGGATGCCAGACAGTAAATTTTTCCTTGTTGGGTGCTGGATATTTTAGTACTCCTATAAATATTCTTGAGCTTTGTTCTGGGACACAGTTAAATTTCATGGAAAGAGTCTGATCCTTTGGGTCTTGCTTTTAAAGTTTATTTGATGGGACCAGAGCTGCCTTGATGTAGGGCTGATTTTTTCCCCTGCTCTAGAGGCAGTGCCGTTCTGAGTACCTAGGTGAGTTTGCTAGCACTGCCACAGACCGAATGGCTTACCAACAGAAACTGGTTTTCTCCCAGTTCTGAAGGCTAGAAGTCTGAAATCATGGTGTAAGTAGGGTTTTTTCTTCTGAGGCTTCTCTGCTTGGCTGTGTTCTTCCTGTGTCCTCACATAATCATCTCACACTCTGTGTGGTCTGTGTCCTAATTTTTTCTTAAAAAGGACATCAGTCACACTGGATTAGGACCCCACCCAAGGAATCCATTTTGGTTTAATTACCTCATTAAAGACCCTGTCTCCAAACACTGTCACATTCAGAGGCCCTGGGGGTTAGTGCTTCACCACAGGAATGTTGAGGGGATACAGTTCTGTCTGTAACCTGGTGCCTCATGAATTTTGAGGTTTTCTGTTCTGGCTGATTGGACATGACCTATTTCCAGCCCCGTGTGAACTCCATGCTGTTCTTTGTGCCCCTTCAAAATGTCTCTCTCCTCCACTTTGGGCAGTTTCCTCACAGACCTGTGCTGATTAATAGTTAGACTCACGGAGGCCCCTTTGCTGACCTCTGGAGTGCTGTCTTGGCAGCTTTCTCATCTTTGATGTCTTGCCCTATTCTAGCCACTTCAGCCTCTCTGGAATCCCAGCTCATCTCCTCAACTTAGTGAGACCCTGGGCTCTGCCTGGGTCCCCGTTCTCTGTGCCACAGCCCTGAACACCCTCCAGGTGGCTGGCTGGGACAATCATGGGCTCTTCTCACTTGTCCTCAGGGATCACTGCCCTGCTCTGCCTGAGCTCCAGTGTCTGCAAACCCTATTTCCAATGTAGTTTCTGATTATTTTAGTTGTTTTGAGGAGGGAGTTATTCAATCTAGTTCCTCCTACTTCCTTTGGAGAGTCTTTGAATAGTGGGGAACACCTGGAATGTTCTGGAACTTCTTGTCTTGCTAGTATTTCTCAGTGTGTGTTAGATGATAGATTCTGGAATCTCCGTTCTAATGATACTGTGGCTTATCCTTGGGAATAATTTTTGATCGGATTATTAAGGTGAGTGCTTGTAAGTTCTCAGAGGTGCCAGTGGTGGTCATGTTGGGCTCCATTCAAATAGGTCAGGCTGGAACCACTAGCTGTTAAAAAACTGATGTCAACCTGTAGGGCTTCCTTTACCATGATTTCCCCTTAATTCACGTTGGTGAGGCTTTGCTGCACAGCAGGATTTCCTTCTATCCTTAGAGCAGCCTTCTCAGGCGGGTGCTGTCAGCCCTGTTTTCCAGAAGGGGAAACTGCAGAAAGCTTAAGGAAATTCCCCAAATCCAGAGTTTGAATGCAGTTCTGTTGGCCCTTAAATGAGATGCTGTGTTGTCCAGTATCTTCATCAGCATTTTGATTAGGGAGGATTCAAGAGCTGGGACTTCAACTCAATCAGCAAAACAAAAACAACAGATTAGGAACAAGACCAAGGACGCTTCCTGGTCCCTGCACTGAGATAAGAAAAGAACCCCACAAGCAGATGGAGGCTAGAACTTAGTCCTGGAAAAGGCCTCATTTTAAGAAGAGAACTTAAAGATTATTCAGTCCCCGCCTTCCGTCTGGTGTTAGTGGCGGCCAGTGGCCAATAGGTTTTGTGATGGTGTCATACTCACGGGCAGGCAGGAAGCAGGACTTGCTCTTAACTACCCCAGTCTCCACTCTGTGAAGGGCTTTTCCTTGTGCATTTCTCAAGTGTACAATTACCCCTGGATAGTTGGATGGATGGGTGGGTGAATACAACCTTGGATGGATACAGCTTTGTTGATTGTAAATGAATCATCACCTTGCCTCTCCATCACCATCAAAATGCCTTTCGCGCTCCAATTAAATTAACCCACTTACTTCATTCTGTAATGAACTTTTCCAAAAGTTAACCCCTCTGCCTCCACCTAGAGAAGAACTCTGGTTAGAGATCAACACGCTTTTGTTCCCTTGGGTGTCCACCCCGTTCTCCCTTTCGAGTGTGGCTCCCTCCGCGTGATCGTCAGCGGGTAGTGGGGAGAGGACGGTCTTGCTGAATTTTGCTAAAAGACTACTTTGCTGTCTTGGAATGGCAGCGCATGTCCAGAGCAGTGACCAAATATAGGATCAGTGCTTTTATTTCCACTGTTATTAACAAAGCTTTGGTGGGAAGGAGACATCAGTTGGGGTTTAGTCGGATCCAAGGGTGTTCCACAGAAAATTCTTGTTAAGCCTAGTTTCCTATGGTGAAAAGAGTTGTAAATTTCAAAAACATTTGTGAACATCCACTAACCTTTGTTCATTGCGGGTTTGTAATTGAGCTACATGGGCAGGGAGGAAAAAAAATGGGGCATGTCGGTCTGTGAAAATATCAATGGCCCACATGGTAATGGCTGTAAACCTTGCACATAAGCAGGAGGGACAGTCGCATAGTGTATGTGGTCCACACACTGCAGAGCGTGCCCATACCTGGGCAGATGAACACCTGGCCTCTATTTGAATCCACCCAGACTTCTAACCCAGTTCCCGTGCCACCTCTTTGGGGAGTCACCCTTATAGCCCAGGCTGGAAGGGAGCTTCCACTTCTGAGCCCAAGCTGCTCTTCCCCGCATCTCTGCCGTTAGGGCTCTGGTCACTTGCTGCCTGGGAGTTGAGTTACTTACCTTCTTCCTTCGTCAGCTGGACTCTACCATCCTTGGAGGACAGGGTTCAGGGCTGAGCCATCTTTGTGACCCCTTCAGTGCTTGCCACAGAGCAGATATGACCTCTCGTCAGTGGTTCCTTTTCATCTGCTTAATGTCCTCCAGCCCGTGTATTGCACGGGGTGAAAATAAAAGAAGTTTCTTACCTTGTTTACTTCAGGTGTACCTCTGGGTCAGGCAGTTCTTGTATTTCAGGGGTCCAGGGCTGGCGGGAAGTGGCTTCAGCTGGGATTTGGGGCCAAGCCATTAAGGGTTTGGGTCTGTTACATTAGCTGACTTCTTGTAAAGGGTCTCCTGCCACCCCTTCTGTCTCCTTGGACTCAGGACAATGGGACCCTTAAGGTGGGTCTGAGGCAGGCAGGCCGTCACTGGTGAAACTCTGAAATTTCTGAGGTTTTATTACAGGTAGAGCATCCTCTTACTAACGGGATATCTTAAAGTAAAAAAGAGGCTTTTATGATAATAAAATTATATGTTTATCATAGAAAACGTGGGAAATAGCAAAAAATTATAAAGAGTAAGCAATTTCTTCTGTAATTCTACAATGCAGCAATCGTATTTTCAATTTCTTCTGTAATTCTACAATGCAGCAGTCGTATTTTGGTGTGTTTTATTATTACAATGAAATGTTATTGTGAAAATGTGATTAGGTCATAAGATATATAAATCTCTAAAAATACTGCTTTTAAAAAAAGTAACACATATAGTATTCAGATATTTCATAAAGACATAAAATGAAAAATATAAGCTTCCTGCCCACCTACCTGCCTAATCTTGAAACCTTGCTCCAAAGGTGCCACTCTTCAAAGATTCTTTTGTATCTTCTCAGGGGCTGGTAGTAGGGAGGAGGACACCTGTTCTAGTTTTCATACATGTGACTAGTTAGGCTTATAGGCTAGAAACAAGTCAGGAGCATTTCCTCCTGTTGCTAGTGACCTTTCAAAAAAATTTTAAATGGCAGTAACCTCAGTCCGTCATGAAGCTGTCCCATTTCTGTTCTCTTTTGGGCATTTAGTTTCTTTCCAGTTTATCTGCTATTAAAAGAAATATTTTAAAAACATTTTCATATACCATTTTGCCCACCTCTGCTTTTTTGTTTTTCAGGATAGAATTCCAGAAATGGAATTCTCATAGCAAAGGACAGAAACTTTTCTGGCTGTTGGTAGATGATGTCCAATTATTTTCTTCTATAGAAATAGGACCATTTCTCTTGCCTGAACATTCTTCTTGATGTCTTGAAGATTAAGAAAGTAACACAAGAAGACTTGCTCTTTATGAAATAGTCAAAATATATGGAAATTCATGGAGTGATAAGTAAAAGTCTCCCTCCTCAGCTTAGAAATAAGCCCCGGTAGAACCAAGCCAGAATCGGACAGACTTGAACTAGAGTTTGGGTGTTGCTGCGTGATGGCGGATGAGCCAGCCATTGGGCCTTGGTTTCTTCATCTGTAAGCTGGGTTTGCCAAGAATCCCCCTGTTGGATTGTGGGGGTGAAGTGAGTGTGTGCAGAGGGCCTGGCCAATGGTAGGCACCACTACAAGTGTGGTCTTTGTTGAATGATTGCAGCTCTCTGTAGGATGTGGAAGCCACAGACTCAGGCTGAAATGGTGCTGGGAAGGCGTGAAATCGTCCTCTCATTCTGATGAGTGCTGGCCCTTCTCTGCACGAGTTGAGTCCAGCCTGACAGCATCACAGTGCTGTGAGCACCGCAAGCAGGAGACAGTGTCCAGCAGCTGTTGCACTGAGCTTGTATCCTAGTGAGCTCGCCTAGGCTCTTGGAGAAGCAGGATAGCCTCACCCCTCTGTTAGGAGAGACACATCCTGGATTGCTATTCCTGAGAACTCTGACGTTGAGAGAAGAATCAGGCCAGAGGAATCCCAGCTTGGATGGGTATGGATGGAGCGTCCCCTTGGAAACTTCAGAACCTGCTCAAGACGGTAGGCATGACACCAGAAACCCTTCTATTTATATGGCACTAAACTCTACGAATATCTTTAGTAACACTATGCCCTGGGTTGTTTTAACAACATCTCTAATTATAACTTTTTTACCATTTACCATGCTGTCACACCACCCTGATTAAAGTGCCGTGGGGAGCATGGATGCTCATGCCCAGTGGCAGCATCGCTGGTGAGAAAGTGCCACTAAAGCTGACCTTCCAGGAAAATCAGCTGAGCCATCACTTAGAATGCGGAGGATCCAGGGAGCCCCTGTTCTGGGGCCTGGGCTCCAACACATCCCTGCTGGAGCACCTCCCTGTGGTTCTCAGGCCACGCGTGAGAGATGGGAGGCAGGTGTGCTGTGCAAGTCCCCGGGGACCAGAGGATGGCGTTTCCCTGGGTGACGGGAGGCTTTGTTGGCTTCAGCATCATTGAGTCTCCCGGGCGGCTCCTCTGAGTGTCCATGAAGAGGGGCCGGCTCTGCGAGAGCTTGGTCACCAAGTACAGAAACCTTAAGTGATTCCATCGGTTCAGCAGATGTTCCCCGAGCATCTTCTGTGGGACGAAGCCCGGTGGGACTAATCATGGCAGCCAGTGAAGAGTAAGAGGGGGCCAGGCACTGGTGCCGACTGGGTATGCTGGAAATGGACCCGAGTGTGGACAATAACAGGAGGGGCCACAGGGACACGTGGAGGGCTGATGCAGGCCCCACCAAGCCCCCACCATCCCGGCAGGGGGCTCAGGGTGAATAGTGCCCGTGGAGTTGATCTCTCCCAGCTGGGAGGGCTGGGCCTCTCTGCTCTATCTCAGCCACTCACCAGATGCTGACCGTCCCAGGAAGGGTGTGACCTTGGGTGAAGTTCAGCCTGCAGCGGATGCTGACCTTCATGGAGCCAACAGTTGGAGGCTGTCTGCTGACCCCACGCCCTGAAGGTCCCTTGAAGGAGGATGGGACTGGGCCATGCCACAGGAGCTGCCTGATGAGGGAACTGGAGCTCCCCCTGAATCGCGGAGGATACCTCGGGCTTTGGTAGTCACAGAGGAGCGGGGGGGCTTCCACATGAGCACAACTCCGTGAGCAAAGGTCTGGAGGTGGAAGAATAGCACGTCATCACTGAGGGTCAGCACGCGGAGTGTCGAAATTTGGCTCTTAGGCCAGAGCCTCTGCCGCCATTGAGAAGCAGCCCAGGGGGCCGCCCACATGAGACCCCTTCCTGGATGTTTGCCTTCTACCCCTTCCCTGAAGCCTGTTTTTCCTGCCACCGTTAGGGAAGTGAAATCAACCTGCTGATGTGTCTTCCGAGTGACCGGAGTGGCCTTTCCTCTGTGACCTCCGGCGACTTCAACTCGGGCAACTGGGGAGATTATCTGCTTCCTCCTCCGCAAAGCCAGGGCTCATCTCGATGAAGGTGGAGGTGACTTCTAGGGCAGCTGACCAGAACCTTGAGAATGTCCTTGAGCCTGGTCACTCAGCTCTATTCACAGGCTCTCCTGAGGGGGTTGCGGGGATCCAGAGAGACCATCCCAGCTCCCAAGTGTAGGGGACCACCCTTAGCCTCTGATGGGTGTCTGGGAAGCTCGCAGCCAGGTGACATGTGTTTTCTGGGCATCTTGTAGCCCCTCTGGTGAAGAAAGGCTGGTCTTTGAGCTGACAGCTTATCTGTTTAGATTTCTGAG
Source organism: Spilogale gracilis (assembly GCA_004023965.1). Lineage (NCBI taxonomy): Eukaryota > Metazoa > Chordata > Mammalia > Carnivora > Mephitidae > Spilogale > Spilogale gracilis. The sequence goes on from PITA01011009.1 coordinate 37,197, forward strand.
ATAGCTGCTGATGCAAAGGGGTTTTCCTAGGCACTGACTCTGTTCAACTTCCCTGGTGGTCTGGGGTGGGGTGTCTCCTTAGCCAGGTGCTTGTGACATCAGGGGATCTATGAGAAGAACACAGAAACAGAAGAGACATGCCAGAAAGGCGGGTACCTCGGGTCCAGCCAGCTCTCTCCTGACACCTGCCTTCCCCATCAGCATCCTCCCCTTTCACGGACTCTGTTCTGGCCGCCTGCCATGCCTCCGGCTCCCTGGCCCATGCTGCCTGTTGGTTGGCAAGGGCCACACCTTGAGTCCTTATCCCTTGACATTGGATTTCCTCTCGAGTATCCTCAGAGGCCCTAGCTTGGGTGCTAGTTTGGTATTTTGGGATTTGATGAAGGAGCACAGATAGAATGGCCCGGGGCCTGTTTGTGGTAGCCTCCGTAGGCCTTGACTAACGACTGCAGTGACATCTGTGGGCAGGAGGTATATCCCTGGTGCAACCCTATGGGATTAAGTTTCCTGAGTTATTGTGTATCAGCAGTCAAGAAGCCAGGTCGCTGGCTGCTTCTCGTGTGGCTTGTACCTGATGTGGGTCAGGTTTCAGGGCCCTCGCACTCAGTGCCACGTTGATGAGGAAATACCGCATGGCTAAAGCCCGAGTATTCTGCAGCTATAGGAACAGCAGTGTCCAAAGGTAGAGTTATTCAGAAAGTTTCATTAAAGGATTTTGTTGAAATTGGTCATTCATTGATATTTTTTCCCATCTGCAAGTTAACCATAGGGAACTATGTATATTTTTATTTTCCCACCCTCCTTACATTGTGTGTGTGTGTGTGTGTGTGTGTGTGAGAGAGAGAGAGAGAGAGAGAGAGAGAGAGAGAGAGAGAGAGAGAGAGAAAGAGAGTGGCTTTCTGCAGGAGACCCACAGGTTGGTTGTTCACATTAACGTTGCTAGCAGAGCTAACCCATAGGGCCTGCATTGGCACTGCATGTAAGATAATCTCAGAGTTTGCCTTGATAGAAAGCTAAGATAGTAGCCCCATTTTTCCCCTCTGTGGTTTTCTTGGGCTTTTCTGAACCTGAACAGAGCTTGTTTTCTATCTCTAAGTCCTTCTGAGGGGTCTTGGCTGGTGGGATTCCGGCATTCTGGCCCTGTCTGGGGCAAGCCTCGGGTCACTAGTGGGTGCTCCGGCTGCCACAGTTGGGTTGCTATGGAAACCACCTCTCACAGTATGCTCTAGAGCCTGTTTTTTTTTCTCCATGTCCTATCCTTGACCTGGGGTGGGGGGGGGAATGGTGATGGTGATGCTTTTGCTCGCATTCCCTGGGAATTCCCTGCGCCATCCAGTGGGGGCTTTTCCGAGCCCTGCCCATGGTGACCACCGAGGAAGTCAGTAACTCTTGGAGGGGTGATGTTTCCCTTGCTCAGGGTGGGTGGGTCTTCACCATTGGACAAGCTGCCCAGCTGTTCCTCCAGGCTCAGTGTTACTCACTGGGGCAGGGAGGCCTTGGACCTTTGGGAATGCCTGGGAAGTGCCCAGGATGGAGTGGATGGGAACAAGGCCTAATAATCACCCTGGGGACCACCTCTGCCTCTTAGCACTGAGATCCCCATGGCAGATCGCATGGCATTGTACATCTCACAGATGAGCTGATTGGATGGTGAATATTGTTGCCAGGTGGCAGATTAAAGTGTCTCCAAGTCAGCTAACAGGTGCCTTTTCATTATTAATTCCAATCAAATATGTTAGTTGCTATAAGGATCTAGCTGCTTGGCCACCTACACTAGACTTCAGTTTGAGAAGACGAGAGTGAAAGGTCTCATCCTTGGAGAATTTACTTTGGAGAAACATTAGGTGATTCTCAGGACTAAGTCTTTTCTCCTTGAGCAGATGGGGTCTGGACAAGTCACTGCAGTAATTCTGCACGCTTGCCAGTCTCAGCCCCATGAAGCAACCTCCTACTGTGTGTATGTTACCTTTTAAATGCTATCCTTGTAACTCTCAAAACAGTACCTTGCAAAAGGCATTTTTAAAATCTCATTTCTTTGATGGGAAAATTGAGGTCAGAGAAAGGTTAAACGTATCAACAGCATTCATCTAGCTAGGATGTGGTGTGGCTGAGATTTATTCTTGGCCTCTGACTCTGTGTCCCACCAGAGTCGGTGCTGGGCCAGCTGGGTCTGGTCCATCATGTGCAGGTGTCTCTGCACCTTAGGAAGGTGGCCCTTCTCTCTGACAGGCAGACATCTCACTCTGTCCTCTGCTGTCACCAGAAGCCCAGCCCTGATCAGCTTCCCTAACAAATTTTCCAAAACATGACCACAACCCATAAGTAGCCTTGAAGGCGCATTAGGAGGTTTAGCGATGGATCTCATGAAGGTAGGTGTCTATGGCAGACTGCATGAATACAGGGGGTTCAAGACCAAGAATGCCGGAGCCCCTGTCTGCAGGAGTGCCCCAGAAGCCTGCTGGGACCACCAAGACCTCTTTTTTGGGACAACATACATGTAGAGGCACTCCGAGCCCTTGGTGGGAGACTGGTGGCCTCTAGGGCCTTTTTTTCTCACCTGGTTTCCTATCTGTTTCATGTACCCATCCCCTCCAGGATCTCGGGCAACCTTGGGCTGTTACCATGGTATCCGTGTCACTGGGCACACATGTTAGCTGAATAGCAAGCATGTGCTAGGAAGGAGGACTCTCTTTGCATCTTGAGCACCTGTGTGGAATGAGGGGCCCTCTGGGCAGGGACGGGAAGGGGACAGTGGCAGAGGGCGAACAGTAGGTGTCAGTGTACAAGAATGTGTTCAGATTCACACTGGCCAGGATGGGGAGCCCCAGCTACAGAGGCTGAACCTGCAGGCTGCTGCTATCTTGTGCTGGGGTGTGAGGGGGGAAGAGGGCAGGGGGAGAAACTGGCCTCTCCTGGAACACATGCTGAGTCTGGTGCATCTAGGGGTGGGGGCTGGATGTTGATAGAAGCTGCCAGTGACGCTCCTTTAGGGAGCATTACCATGTACCAGGCTCCGGCAGAAACCCTTTACGGGCTCTCGCTTACGGGTACGAGCCATCCTGGGAGGTCCGTACCACTGTTGTGCCCATTGTACAGTTGAGGGAGCTGAGGCATTGAGTGTTTGAGCCACTTGGCCAAGTTCTAACAACTAGATAAGTAGCAGATCCAGAAGGCCAAGATCCAGGCTTATCCGACTTCAAACTTGGGTGCACACTGGAGGTCCAGGGATAAGAGGGCAGCTGAGGAGGTGGGCCAAAAGCAGGCTGATGTATAGGGTACGGAAAGGCTGCCTGGAAGGGGAGAACACCAGTGGGCTGGAGTATGGCACAGGTCTAGGCATCAAGGGAAGGGTAGGGGGTACTGAGTGTCAGATTTCTCCTCGTGGGCGCCGGGAATCCAGAACAGGTGTTCCTGCCTTTGAGTATTCTCTGAGCTCACCTCCTGGATCTGGGTCCCGAGAATCTACTCCTTGGAGTGACTGCTGTGGTCTGGGAAGTGGGATGGGCCTGGAGTGATGGCTGAACACGGCACAGTTGGTGGTAAGGTAGGAAAGGCCCTGAGTGGCCAGAGCTAGGTCTTGACCCCACATGTAAGGAGACACCTCAAAACAAAAGGACCTTTTGAGTTTCCTGCATGTTCTCTTTCCTGACCCCATGGCCCCCCAGTGAGAACCGTGAGAGGCCATGCCGGCTCTGCTGGGAGAGAGGTGGGTCCTCAGTGGACCTAGGGCATTTCTGTAGCTGCCTTAGGCCTGTGGCTTACACAGAGGGAAGATGTCCGGGACTGCGTGCATGAAACCCTCGCTCTCCGCATTCTGTCGCTTGGGGGCCCTTTTTTTGCTTGCAAGACAAAAAAATAAAAATAAAAAACAGAAAACAAAAAACCCCCAAACTTCAGCATATTGTCCAACCCTCTTATTTATAGCCACCAAATAATTACACAGATCAGTGTGTCCAGGATCAGAAGGGGCTGCCTGACTGGTGGGCCATATGGTGAGTCTGCAGGGTCGCCGTGTGGCTAATAGGTGGAGAGAGGGGAGTTTGCAGAGCCTCTTGTCGATGTTCATGCTTCATTTCTTCCCAGTGTGTTTCTGGTCTGCAGAAGGATTAAAAATAGCATTAAAAAACTCTGTTCACTGGGGGCTTGGGGGCTCTTTGGATCACATTTACTCACTTCCCAGAAGGCACACAGTTTGCTTGATTCTGAACAGTCCCTGGAAGAAGCCCAACTGAAGACTTCTGGTGTCCCCCAACCTGGTCAGGGTCTAAGGCATATTATGACTGAAACTCTTGCTTTCCTTTGTCAAGACCCAAGGGCTCCTAGACCGACACCTGTGTCAATTCATCATGTTCACCCGTTGCCACCCCCTCTGTAGCCAGTGGATCACCTATAAACATTTTGGTCATGATACCTCTCTATCCTCATTCCAGTTCCTCCATGGCTGTTACCTGTAGGGTAATGTTCAGACTTATTTGCCTGGTGTTTGAGGCCCTCTCTGGATGGCCTGAGTCCGTCTTTTTAGCTCCGTACTCTGTTCCCCTGAGCCACCATCAGGCTTTTGGGGCTCCCCACCTCTAAGTACGGGCACTGCCTCTTTGAATTTTGACTCTTGTCGGAATGTTTCCTCTTTGCCTGTTCAAATTTTGCTCACCCTGCAAAAGCCAGTTCACATTCGCTATCCCTGGCTTCCTATAATCTCTGATCTCAGTCCGTCCCCCCCACGGACCGTTAGAGTAATTCTGTCTGAATGCTTTCATTTGGCAATTAATCATGTTCTGCCTGGCAGTATCTTCCCCACTATCATCTCAAACAGTAATTTAAATATTTCATCAGCCGTTAAGTCTTGATATTTGCCCTGCCACCTCAACTGGCCAGAGTGACATTGGAGGGCAGAGAGAGGGTCTCTGGCTTCTCCAGCAGGCGGTGATGTGTGCTGGTCACCTGCACGGACTCCAGAGCCTGCCCCTGCCTTCCGTTCTTGCTCTGCCTCTTATTAACCGTATGACCTTAGGGAAGTCTCCCCATCTCCATGCCTCCGTTTCTTTGCCTGTAAAATGTAGATAAAAGTCACACCTACCTCAGAATTGTTGTAAGGATTTAGTGAGCTAATACTTTGAAAGAAAAGGCTTCGAGCAGGGCTCCACAGTGCATGCGGAGATGTCTACTTGCTATCCACCCAGCCCCGTGCCTCTACCTTGGGCCCGGTAGATGGACGAGACTTGCTTGTTCTTTCCATTTGATGTAGTATCACTTGTACAGATGAGCGAGCTCCAGCCCAGAGAGGGGGAAAGGGTCCCTAAGGTCATGTAGCAGAAAGTGGTGGAGGACCCAAGGTGGCAGGACTGCGATCCCAGTTCTCCAAGGAACCCAAGACCTCTCTTTTCAGATGCTGTCCACTGCTGGTCTTTGCCAGGGACACAGAGAGGAGGCTGTTTTGTTGTGGTGGTCTTTTTTTGTTGTTGTTGTGTTTTCTTAAAAAAAAAAAAGGGCACAGCTACCCTTGCTGTATACTGCCACATTCCAAAAGACCTCTCAGACTTCAAGAGGTATTTCGAGGGGCTGTTCCCAAGCACTGTCCCTCCCTGCTTTGTGCCAGAGAAGTCAGTTTGGCTGGGACATGTGGTGTGATGTGTGCACAGGTGTTCCACGATCAGTGCTTCCCCTCCCACCTGTCCCAACCCACCCCTTGGTCAGGAGAGGGGAGGGACAAGGGAGCTTCAGAAGGTGATTTTTAATTCAAAAATGGCAACATCTGGCCTGAGCCTCCAAAGTGTTTTCCAGACCACTCCTCAGATAGAACCAAAGGTGACAACCTTTGGATAGATTTGTGATAAAACAAAAGAGAAAGTGTAATAATGTTCACTTCAGAATCTAGGTAATGAATATTCATGTGTTCTCTGTGAAAGTTTTTCAGCCTTTCTATATGTTTGAAATTTTTTATAATAAGATATGGGAGGAAAGAGTGAGGACTCTGTAGCTAACTGCCTGGGTAGTCAGTCCCAGCTCTGCCCCTTTCTAGCTGTGTGACTTTGGACAGGTTACTTAACTTCTCTGAGCCTTAGTTTCCTCATTTGCAAAAATGGGGATAATCCTAGCACATATCACAGGTGGTAAGATAATACATTTGAAGGATGTCTTAGGCAAGAACTTGGGATAGTGTCTGATATGCTTATTTAATTGGTAAGTATCCGTTTATATGATTATTATCAATTAGAGAGCTTTGTTTGGATAGGGCCTTAGAAGAGGGCATGAACTGAACAATTAGAAGTTTATTAATAACACGAAAGAATTATTTTAGGAACATGGTCTGGTAGGGAGGAGAAGCTTGATGAAGTGGTTTAAACAGAGGAGGGGGTGGTTGGATGGGGAAGTCAAGGCAACAAGCAGGGACTCCTCTGCTTGTTAGATCTAGGAGGGGAGGAAAGGGACCTAGGGGTACCGAGTAGCCTTGTTTGTGAGACACAGAGAAAGGGCAGGAGGGAGGAAAGTTATAGATGTGCCCCTGCTCCTCAGGGTGCAGTCCGGGAACAGTGTCCTGGAGGAGCTGTGTCACCCGGGAGCCCGTCAGCAATCAGAAGGCTTGTGCTTGGTCACGTTGGAGAGGAGGGCTGGAATCCCCACTTGAATGGCAGGACCGGAGAGGCCTCGCCAGGCTCCGGCTGCGTGCTCAGATGCCCAGTCACGCTGCCTGGGGCAGGACACCGCGTCGAATGGCCCAGCCAGGCACTTTGTCATCTTTCTCTGGGGTCAGGGAAGCTTGGATGGGGCCCCCGCTGGACCTTTGCAGTGGCTCTTCCGAACCCTAGCAACTGAATTGGTTAGTTCCACGGGGCAGTTTTCTGTTGCCCTTCCTTATCTGACATGTAGTGTCTTGGAGTTGCCATGGGGCCAGGGATGCCGGTGCTGTGGAAATAAAGCAGGGGGCCCACAGCAGGCCTCCTTGACACTCTGCAGTTGAGGGAATTTCTGGAACGTCTAACCCAGACAACACGTCCAGAACCTTTGGGGTGATGGTATCTTTTGCAAAATGAGATGCTAAGAAAAAATTTAGAGAGCCCACATGAAGGTACAGATTTCTAACTTCTCTTGAAAAAAAAAAAAATCTCCTGATCCGTTAGCTCTTAAGTAAGTATCTGGGTTTGAGTGACAGGTGCGTATGGTCCCTAAGTTACCATAGTCCCTTCATTCTCATGTTCCAGCCTCTCACGGCATGAATTTGGCACCCTTGTCTAATGCAGCCCCTTCCTTTAAGGAAGTGGGCACTGGCCAGTCAGGTTAAGGGGTTTATCTGAAGCCATTCATTTTGTCCACTGAGCAGGGTCCTGGCTGCCGGGGCAGGTCCCACACTTCCACATCAGTGGCCCCTCTCTCTGAATCCCTCCCATCAGAAGCCTCAGGCAAACTCTAAGAAACCCCATCAACCTGGTCCAGTGGTCTCATTTCCGGCTCTCAAGTGGCCAAAGAGGATGAGATAATCGTATGTAGCGGTGTTTTATAGAGTCACAAACCCAACTCACCTTTGTGAGTCATTCTGAATTTCCTGTCCATGAATGTTCTTATGCCCCCCCACCTCCAAAATTTTACCTGTTGTAAAAACTATATGGCAAGAACTGTATATGTGTTGCCAAAGCGAGCACTATGGTAAGAACTGTAAAAGACTTTGGAAAAAAAAACAGAACTAAACAGTCATGATCCCAGCAGCAGAGAGGAGCACAGTGGCTCTTTGACTTTTCAAAATGCTTTAAATCACAGAAAAAAAACTATTCTTATTTTTATCTTGTGCCACCGACAATATATTTTAACCAGTTTCTGCCTTCCACCCTCCCTGCCTGTCTCCCTCCCTTCTTCTCCCTGTCTTTTCTTTTCCCTTTCTTTCCATCCTTCCCCACCAGATAACCTCAAGGTAACACAATGCTTCTATTTCACATCCGGAGTTTACCACCCGAAGGAGGATTCAGTGACCCAGACGTGCTCAAAAAGCAGCCCAGGCGCACCATTGGCAACAGAGCTCTCTGTCTGGCTGGCCAGATAAGTTCCAGAGCCCAGGAGGTAGAAGCTAAGCATTGCAGATAAGCTGGAAAAGCCTCCCTAGCTCGCTCTTTCCCATCTAGTAACATAGAACATTTTGGCTGAAGGAGAGAGAGTGTGTGTGTGTATGTGTGTGCGCGCGTGCCACAGACACTCACATGTGTAAAGATGTAGGCTTGGAATGGTAGACTTTCAGGCATCAGGAACTCCCTCCCTTTTTAGCCTGGTACATTCAGATCTTTTGATGCCTCTGACCCATACTAAGTTTTAAGCTTGACACGGTCATCTGTATTGTGTGTGACATTCTTAGCATTTATGTAAATCGTTTGAAGAGTTACTGTGCCCCATGGGACATATTTCAGTAACTGGTGATAACACAGTGTAAACAGTGCCTTCCTGGGAGGACCATGCTGTGTGCTGTTGGAAACAGCTCATGCATTAGGGGCCGTAGTAGCTGTGTGACCTTTGTGAGTTTCTTTACTTCTCTGTGCTCAGTTTCCTTTTCTACAAAACGGAGGTGATCATTCCTAATCCTGCTGGGAGGATTAATTAAAGGAGATATACTGTATGTAAAGCACTTAGCAGAAATCCTGGCAACCAATGGATCAGGGATTCCAGTTCGCTCCCCCTTGCTTTCCCTGCTAATTTTCTTTAGGGCTTGAGAATCTGCCAAGGAGTTAATAATCTGTGTATAAACACTTACGTGTTCCACAGAAACTCAGACTACAACGGATTGCTTTTGGAGAGTGAAGAATCCTCTTATAGTATAAATAGTCAACTCTGGTTTGGTTTAAGTCTTTGACTTCAGTAAACCTCTCTGGTTTTGCCTATTTTGGCTTTTGTTGCTCAGGTGTACCTGGAATTCTGGGAACTCGATTCTCCCACCTCACTCTCACTGCCAGAAGGGTGTCCTGGGCACGTTCTCTCCCCTCTCTGGTCTTCTGTGTCCTCATTTGTAACGTGAAGACGGTGAGATATATTTAACCTTGGGAGGAGGGGGCAGAAACTTCGGAAACCTCCATCAGCCAGCAGTCAGTGTTGGTTGAACATTGTCGGTTTCCCTTGCGCCGGTTTCTGTGGCAGACACAGGGGACGTCTGCTGTTACAGAATCAACATTGACAGGAACGCTTAAGTTAATCTCGGCTTTGGGGTTTCCCCCAGTGTGGGAAGCCCACCATGGGGAATGTGTCCGATAACCTTCCGGTGAGTCTCCGGGAGGAAGATAGTTCCTTTCCAGTTTTCTTCCAGTCTTTCTGGTGATCTGAGAGCGGAAGTCTCATTTTGGTGTTTGGAGCACCTTTTACCACTTACCGTAGTCACTTCTGAATAAAGGCATGGCCACCCTCAGGCTGGAGCCTTTGCCAGTGGTAGCATCTAGTTGGAATCGCGAGATCCGGTTTTGTTTTGCATTGTGTTTCTTTTGAAGGTTATCTTCTATTTTCTTTTTAAATAAGGAATACCAGTTTTTCACATATGGTAGTATTACAAGGTTTCATGAAAAATACTTACTTAATTTAAAATATGAGTCCACTTAAAGAAAAAGGCTGCTGTTAATAGTGTAGGTGGCAGGGGGTTAGGGCAGAGGTGTGAGGGGGACGTGAGAATAGCCCCTTTAGGAGGCACCAACTGAGTCATTTTCCTGGATTAGATGACCTCACCATTAACAAATAATATGGGGACAACTTCTGTCAGCCTTAAAGTCAAGGGCAGCATCTTTTTCATCCCATATGACATGGGGACCTGGTATATTTCTATTATTCATCTACTCTGTAACACACGTGTCAGTGAGCCACCTGCTTTCCGGCAGCCTGTGCTGGGCCCGGGGGTCCAGGAGTGGGAGCCAACACACCCTGGTCTCTTGGGGTTTTGAGGACACTGGTAGATACCATTATTGAATGTGGAATGTCTTCATGTGAAAGAATTCACATTTGTCATGACTCAAAAACACTGAGGAGAGGGTTGAGCTGGTATCTCAGGGTGGGGCTTAAAGATGCGTATGGGGAGAAGGGTTCCCAGTAATGACTGCTTCTCCGTACCATGGCATTTCCCAGTTCTGCTCATGTGCAAGTCTGTTCAGGCTGTCCAGAGCCGGGATCCTGGCCCAAAGGGCCCCCCATTCTCTGCCATCATGGCAGGAAGGATACTGGTCCAGGTGCAGTGGCTCTTCCATGGGGAGAATGGCCCAGACAGCGAGAGATGGGATCCGGCCTTGGGACAATGAAGACATGGTGCCTCACTCTGCTTGATGCCACTGTGCGGATGTCAAAATGATCTGTCAAAAAATGAAGTCACGGGGCACCTGGGTGGCTCAGTTGGTTAATCGACTGCCTTCAGCTCAGGTCATGATCCCGGAGACCCGGGGATCGAGCCCCACATCGGGCTCCCTGCTCGGCGGGAGGCCTGCTTCTCCCTCTCTCACTCCCTCTGCTTGTGTTCCCTCTCTCACTGTGTTTCTGTCAAGTAAATAAATAAAATCTTAAAAAAAAAATCCGGAAAAAAAATGAAGCCACTTTTTTATGAAAAAATAAAAGCAGATATAATGATTGTGGCCTGATTTCCAAGCACTTGGCCTTCCTTAGTTTTGAAATACAAAGCCATTGCTTATTTCTTATCATGAACAGCCTTTGCTGATTTTTTCCCACCCTGACCCTACTCCATTCCTGACCTTGATTGCTGGTGATTCTAGCTTAATCCCTTGCCTCACACCTTTCTTGGCCCTCTTCCCTTCCTTGCCCTCCCCTTGTTCCTCTGTGTTTCTCCCACCCCTCTATATGCTAGGAAAGTCAGTTTTGCCTCTTGCTTGATAATTTGAAAATGGTTGAAAGTTGAATAGTTTTTTGTACCTTTATGATGATGGGGTTGCAAAAACTCCGGGTTGAAGGTGGGGGCTTTTAGAGTTCTCTGCCTTCTGGGCTTGGCCCGGCCACCGCCTCCTCATCTGACAATGACTTTCACTTTCCCGGGGCTTCATTTTCTCATTGCTCACGGAAGGGATTTGGGCCAGATGAGTGAGTCTCTTTATTTTTGGCTGTTGGTCTGCTCCTTGGTGTGACGGTGACGCCAAAGTTAATCTCCAAGGCCTCTTCCCATTTTCAAGTTCTGATTCTGACCCTTGAGGACTGAACTTGAGTTCCACAGTTGTGGGATGAGGAAGTAAAATCAGGACACCTGCTTGTCGTAGGTGGATTTTCTAAGGCAGGCATCGTAATAGAATACGATCAACACCTGAGCAGGGCCCTCTCTGGTTCACCACCCGACGCTCAGGGCCCAGTGTGGCGCTGATACAGATGGGTTGAGGGAAAGAACACTAGGCGATTGATGTTCTGTGCAAAGCAAGAAACAAACCCCTAGAAGGTAAAGTCCCTTTGGCTTCACCGTGAGCATTCCTGTGCCACAGTACCACAACGGTGCTGGGGAGGGCGGAGGGGAGGACAGAGGGGAAGTGAGGGTGTGGCTGTCCGAGTCTGGAACCCTAGAAGCGGGAGAGACCTGCCGTGTCCTTTTCCAGTCCTCTGTGCCCTTTTCTGGCAGATTTCTCAGAGCACAGACTCCAGGAAGACGCCGCAGACATCCAGCAGTTGCTGCTGCATTCCTCTTGCAGCTGTTGGCTGAGCTCAGTGGCCTGTGGTCACCTCTGTATTCTTCAGACTGGCCGGAGCCGTGGTAAACCAGGAGAGGGGCCCCCGGCCTGCCCTCCAACTCAGACCCTTCCTCCATCCCCTATCCTTAACACCCTTCTGCTTGGAAAGCCACAAAGGACCTCGAGCGATCTCTGGGCTCCTCTTCTGCTCCCCATGGCTGAAAGAGGATCCCTGAGACACCAGAGGCTTAGAAGTCGGATTCTCTCTCAGTCCTCACACAAAATTGTAGAACATCATACCATCGACGTGTTCCTTCTGGATATTATTTTGATTGTTTTGCAGTCTGAGAATGGGAGCCAATCTGCGGCCCCTCCGGCCTTGGTCTTGGCAGCTGAGACCATCAGGGGAGTGAATGAGCAGTCATTACATGTTGGGGGGGGGGCGGGCAAGAAGGACAGGAAACTCTACCTTGCCGTGCAGCCTCCAGAAGGGCCACTGGATCAGCTGATCAGAGCTGGAAAGTGATCTCTTATCTCTTGGAACGGATGCAGTACTTTTCTTCTCACTTCCCTGGAGGGCACGACTGCTATCTCTAAAAAGAATAGTTCTCTGCAGCCCAGAAAGGCCAGGGCGGACTGTGACCCAAGAAAACTACGAGATAGGATACAGAGGAGTTGGGAGGGTTTCCTCTGTTATTGATGATCTATGGATTTTAACCAAGGCATGGCAGTGGTGGAGGCCTGACCTTTCCTGGCTGACGTATTCCTTCCATCAGCCTGTGTCGAGGCCCGCTCTGTGCCAGCACGATACAAAAGTGCCTTGTGTTGATACAGAGATGGGTTAGGTTGAGCGGCTCTAATGAGAATTGCACTTTCATGGGCTGGTGAAGTACGCGGATGTGATATTACAGGGGCGCTTCCTTGCATCCTCCCCTGGTGATGGTCCTCACAACCTGGGGTCCTCTTCTACTCTGCCTGCAGAAGGTACTTGTTTTGTTTGCTCTCCTGGAGAATATTCATGCTGGTAGTTCACTAGCTTTAGCTTCCCAGGTGGGTGTTCTGAATGGTGGTGAGAGAACCAAACTGTGACATGATCATGAGAAGGTGGACTCTTATTTTATAAATAGCATCCAAATCATTTATGCGGGAGGAAGTAGACTTAGACTCAGAGCCCCAGGCTTCTAGACAAGACCATGGGCCTGATGCTCATCTGTTAATGATAACTTCGAAATATGACCGGCTTCTTGCTTCTGTTCATCTGGTCACTGGGAGGGATGATTACCCCCACACATGTACACGTTACCACATGCACCAAAATGTCACAATATAGCCTTTGGAACATTACTCTGAAAGATGCAAATAGGTTATAGAGGGATTTGTTTGATAAAGTTTGCCGAATACTACATTAAACAAAGCTATCCTGGGTGCCTGGGTGGCTCAGTGGGTTAAAGCCTCTGCCTTCAGCTCAAGTCATGATCTCAGGGCCCTGGGATTCAGGCCCACATCGTGCTCTCTGCTCAGCAGGGAGCCTGCTTACTCCTCTCTCTCTGCCTGCCTCTCTGCCTACTTGTGATCTCTGTCTCTGTCAAATAAATAAATAAAATCTTAAAAAAAACAAAACACAAAAACAAAACCAAAGCTATCCCATGGGTGTTTTCTACTGCAGAAGTTTTCAGGACCTTTAATATACTAACGTCGGGGATCACCATCCCCAGGGGCATGCAAGTATCCTATGCAGTGATTCCAAATCTTAGTTGACCACGAAGTTCTTGTGTTATCAGGGAGTTTACTGAACTAAGATTCCTTGGAATCTACTCTGGGAATTGCCAGGATGGATGGGTGGTTCTCAGTTGGTCATGATTTTGCCTCCTTGAGGACATTGGGCAATGTCTGGAGATGTTTTAATCATCACAACTCAGGAGGGAAGCTGAGTGCCACTAGCATCAGTAGATAAAGGCTGGAGGCTAGTGACACCCAAATGCACACGACAAGTGCCCACAACAAAGGTTTATATGTCATAGGGTGGGGCTGGGAGGCCCTGGCCCAAGGGGTCCCTAAAGCACCCACCCTTCTCCCAGCTCTAACACTTAGTGAACTGGGTGGTTTGGTGTGACAGTCTCCAACATGGTACGCCCGTTTACTCTGCGGGACCTCTGGCCCTCGAATGCCATTGCTTTCTGGAGGGCAGGAGAGACGAGGCCCTTCTGGCGCCTCCTTGTAGATATTCACCCACTGCTGGCTCTAGAACCACATATCCGTGTATCCATATGTTCGGTAACCGTGGTCTGGCATTTTTGGCAGCTCGGGCTGGTTGCGAGGTGAGAAGAACACGAAGTCTCCCTTTCCCGGGTCTTGTTTTCACCCTCAGTGGCCAAGCTGGGGGAGCTCACTTTGTTCTCTTGCCTGAGAAACTTGGATATCAGAACCCACTGCCTGCCAGGAGCTGTTCCTGTAGATGGAGCCGAGATTCCACGGAGAACCTCCAGCTCACAGAGATTCATCATCTTTATGAAGTTTTAAAATCACAGATGTTTTTTATGGATACTCAGGGTATTCCAGCTTTCTCGGCTTCCTCTTGATCCCCATTCCCGGCTTCTTCAGACGCACATTTTTCTCCTATAACCAAAACACAGTAAGTAATGGAAATTCCGTCACAGGCTGACCCACAGAGACCCGAATGGGACTGCTGCAATTATATTTGAAGCGAGGCACTGTCATGACTAATTAGCCCCTTACAGAAGTGAATTTTCCTACAGACAACTTCAGGGAAGTCAGCCTGCCATGCCTCGAGGTGCGCTCTTTGTGAGCTTCCCTTCCTTCCCGGGGCTTCGGAGGTGTGCTGTCTCTAAGGCTGCTGTGCGAACAGTGCATCCCGAGGTAGACAGCCGCTCTGTGCCTGCTCTCTCCACCCCAGCAACAACACTATACTTATTCTCGTCATAGGGGGCCGTCTCATCATTAGGGGGGTCCGCGCCATTTATGGAGAACTTGCTGCCCCTTCAAAAGGCAGTGTAGGCACTGATGGGCAGGCTCTATCACTAGCAGTAACCTAGGAGGCCTTGGGGAAACCATGCTGGGATTTGCCATCTATGTCTTTCCCATCTGCAGAGAGTCGAGCATTATCCTGTGTGCAGAGATATCAGAGGAGACTGAATGAGTGAAATCCCTGCAACAAACTTTATTGACCACTGGCCCCAGAGGGCACTGTATGAAACGCTGTCTTCAAAAGGACTCAGTGATGGATGACTTACTGGGGAAAACTCCAGGCCTTTGCCTACTTGGTTCAGCTACTTACTGAGTGTTAGCCATGTGCTAGGGAATCCTGCTATTTCTTTTGAAGGTGGCGGAATCTGTAAAATATGCAGGCACAGAGAGCAGCAGGGAAAGCCCTTGGAGGTTTTAGGGCAGGGCCTTGAGGGGACAGCGTAGACCTCTGCTGGTCGGCACGAACTCCGTATGGCAAGTCCTGGAACTTTGCTAAGTGCCTTCTGCATCTCAGCTGACCCTCATAGCCACTCTCTATGGTGGATATTAACAGTCCCCTTTCTAGGTGAGGGGACCAAGGCTCACTGGAGGTTAAGAACCCATCCATGTTAGTAACTAGCAGAGCTAGGCTTTGGACTCATTTCCAACAGACTCTAAAGCCCCACTCTTACATTTTGCCTCCCATGACTGCTGTATCTGGAATCTTGAGTCTTTCGCTCCCAGCTGGTACCTGGTCTCCACGCCTCAATGCTCCAGCCAGACTCCGAGCTCTAGGGGAGGATCCCAGGGACAGTGCAGGCCGGGATGGCACCATGGCCGTCACCTGTAGTAGACGCCTGGCTCTTCCTTTGGAAAGAATTGCTGTGCACTGTGCTTGGAATTGAGCGTTCCACGTGATGGAGGTGGATTCCCCTGAAAAGAATTTATCAAGTTCTGGCTTCAGAATTATAAAGTTAATTTAGCGGGTCACAACCAATGCTAAAACAAAAAGAAGATATAAGAGTACATCCCTGGTAATAAGGTTAGGTGTTGTTTCATGAGTCTGTTGTTGCAGTTACTTATGTCCTTGATGTGTACAGGTCACGACGTACACCAAGCGTATTGCTCTGTGGCTGAAGGTCACAGATTTGAGAGCTCTGCCCTGGAGGGAGGTTGGTCATGCAGTGAACACTCCGGGGAGAGGCCTGTGGTGTTGGGTCTCTGCCGGGCGATGGGTTGCAGGAGGTGTACCCTGTCTCGGCAGGTTCGTCAGTAGGGGTTGGCCAAGAGCCCACGCAGAGCCAGGCTCTGTTGGGTGCTATGGGAGCTTCTGAGCTGCGTCCTGCTGGCCTTGTCTGGTTGTGTGAGGTCGGAGAGGTGTCGCAGCTCTCTCTGCCCCACATCTGGCTCATCGTCTCTCCATCGCAGAAGCCAAGGCCCTGACTGGATGGAGAGACTGGGACAGTGCCAGCCCCTACTTGAAGTGCTGTGTTCAAGAGGCTTCCACATGAGATGTATGGCCCAGCAGAGGCTCATGCATTTTTAAATGCCCTCCTGTCTTTGGCAACTTCCGGAATCATTAGGGCTCTTAGTCATCTGGGTCAGCATGGAGGAAGTAAGGATCTTAGCTCTGCTCTCAGCAGGAAAAGTCTTTCTGCCTCGGAAATGCAAGAGGCAGCCCATACCGCCTGGCCAGGGGGGCCCATCCTGGTACCCATGTTTCTGGGGTAGGTGTGGACTGATGGACAATTGACTGCTTGGAATAAATGAGGACAGTGAGAGTGGCTCTCAGCAACAGGCTGATGGACATGGACTTAGCCTTAGCACCCACTGGATGTTACGACTCCTGCAGACATTGGACAGACATGAAGGAGGAGGCAGGGCTT
Source organism: Spilogale gracilis (assembly GCA_004023965.1). NCBI lineage: Eukaryota > Metazoa > Chordata > Mammalia > Carnivora > Mephitidae > Spilogale > Spilogale gracilis. The sequence goes on from PITA01011009.1 coordinate 53,656, forward strand.
TGGAGGTACTCACTGCATAAGGCTAAACCGAAGCACTGTGGGAATCAGGGGACGGGGACTAGGGGAGCTGTCATGCTCTTGAAAACTCCCCACGGGAGAGAAAACTCAGGTGAGGGTAACCAAGAGTTTGGAACAACTGCATTGGTAGGTAGATCTGGGGGGTGTCTTGACATGGTACTCCTTTAGGAAGCAGCCACCAGCATTCCAGCAATCCTTCATCCATTCATTCTTTCATTCTTCAACAAATACCTCTGCCTGTTCTGCTCTGGGCTCTGGGCACACTGTGTTGCACACAGTAACCCATGGCTTCTCCTCTGAGCTCATGGGCTAGCAAGGGCCTCTGGTGTTAAATACAGCTGCAGATATCTGTGACATTAAGCTTATAGAAGGTCCGACAGAGGAAACTAATGGCTTGTTGAGAGAAAGGAGAACAAGAGGGTGCTCATTTAGACTCGGGTGTGCTGTGCTCACACTTCAAGGCTGGGCAGAAGCCCGCTGCCTTCAGGACGTCAGCCTCTCCTATGAACCCTGCCTCCCACCACCTAACCGGCCTCTGCCGCGCTCTGTCTTCCACCCCAGTACCACCCTCCACCTTTAATTTGGGACACTTGCCTTGTTTGCTTTGACAGATCTCCAACTCCTGGAAGGAGAGGCTGCGTTTTATTGTAGGAGAACCCACTGTGAGAATTCCCTCTCTGTGTGGTGTACAGGTAGAGTATTGTTGAATGAGTGAATAGGCCTCCATTCCTACCCTAGAGATAGTTTATGGGGATACTGGGACATGCCTGGTCCCTGTGATTAGAGCACAGGCTTCCTAGCCAGCCTGCCTGACTTCAGCTCAGCTGCTTACTGGCTGTGTGACCATGGGCAAGGGCCTTGACTTCCCTGTGCCCTTGGGTCCTCATCTGCAGAAAGGGAGATGTTAGTAAAGTTGTCGTAATGCTGAAAAATGTTAGTACATGTGGGCTACTTAGATTCATATTGGCCATGGAAAGTGCTTTGTAAGTTAGTAGTAATGTTCCAGAAATATTCAACATCTCACAAAACTCTCCCCAACCCCCTATATAATAAACAAGAATTTATTATTATTATCTTCTAGCTCAGAAACCTGAGGTTTTGCAAGGTTTACTAACCTGCTACAAATGAGATTTTGATACAAAACAAGACATACATAAAATGAGGTAAATCTGCCAACCCAGGGCTCTTGTACTCTGCAATGGCATGCCATTCCTCTAACTGATTTAATTCTCAACTCTAGTCGGTGGCTGGGAGGTGGGTGTTCCAGAACTCTTCCCTTCCAGCCAATGACTAATGTGCTGTTCATGGAACTACTGGGCATTTGAGATTAGATGCTGTCCTTGGAAGGGATGAAAGACGGAGTACTCAACTTCCAGAGCATGTGTGTGTGTGTGTGTGTGTGTGTGTGTGTGTGTCTGCGTCTGCTCTACCTGTTTCGAAGGATCAGACCCCTGTCTTATTTTTCAAGGGCCTTGAGGTGGGAGATAGCATCCTGAAAAATCCCATCTGTTGTGGCAGAAAACATGGCCTTGGTCTCTGTGTAAAAGACCCGAAGGCTTTCAAGTTCACACCAAAGCCATGTGAGCAGCCTTGGGTTGGCATGGGCTGGAGAAGCAAGGGAGGTGTTTAATTGGTTCTGTTTTTCCATGCTGTGGCCTCCAAGCTCGAAAATACAGCGTACCCCATCCCTTGGCATGCCCTTTTGCTCCGTGAAAATGACAGCTGTATCCACATTCCCTTTCTTGGATCCCTTCTGTGCTCCTTGGACACATAACTAGGTCTGCCTCTTTTGAGAATAAATGTTATACTCCTTGTTTTTCCAAGAGGAGAGGGGTGTAATTTGTGGCTAAAACCATGGTGCTCAGGCTATGAAAATATCTACTGCTTAGTTCTTTCCCTGTCTATTAGAGAAGACATTTCTAGCTCAGACCCAGGGGAAAAGCAGCTCTATGTCATTGAGAAGTTCTTTGTGAGTGTCTCTCATTGAGAAAGAAACAGGGCCAGTGGAACTAGGATGAAGGAAAGCCAAGTCTCCTTAATTTATTCATTGACTTTTTTAGACTAAAAAAATGATCACATGGTTTTTGCCAAAACCCGCCCCAGGGCAGGAATCCAACAGAACAGAATACTAGTATTAATTTATTAGATCATCTAATTTCCAAAGAGATACCCCAGCTTGAATACCCACCAGCTGGCAGTGATGCAGAGATGGCCACAGGACCAGAGGCCCGAGGCCCATCGTCCCCCCGAAGTCCTGTGGGCATCCACCAGGGTTAAGTCTTGGCCAGAGCTTCATCTGGGTCTTGTGTATGTGTGTGTATGTGACTCTCAAAACTGTGGTATCAAGAAACACCCTGTTTGAGGGAAAGAGTGCCAACCACTGGGTGGCTTAAAACAGCAGATGTTTATTCGTTCATAGTTCTGGAGACCAGGAGTCTAAAATCGGGGATTTGCAGGGCTGTGCTTCCTGTGAAACTTGTAGGGTGGAATCTTCCTGCCCCTTCCTGGCTCTGGTCGTGGCTGTCTGTCCTGGACATTCTTTGGCTGGTGGCTGCCTCACATCCGTTTCTGCCTCAGCTATCACTTGACCTTCTTCCCGTGTCTCTGTCCTCACGCGGCATTCCCCTCCCTGGATCTCTTTCTTCTCCTCTTGGGCGGACACCAAGGATACTGGACTACTTGATTGCACCCACAAGGACCCTTTTTCCAAATCAAGTTACATTCACAGGCAGTGGGGGTTAAGAGGACTTAAATATATTTTTGGGGGGACATAATGCAACATTACAGGTGCCTTGCCATGAGGCTAGGAAGATGGCTTGGGATTCTTGTACCGGTGTGAGGAAGTGGACAGGTTGGGGTGTTCTTGGAAATTGGGTCCTTGGAAGGAAGAGGAAACCTCAGGCTTAGGACTTATTCCTTGAGGGCTCTTCCCCCCACCCCTAGATCAGTGTTTCTCGAAGTGGAGACCCCAGACTGGCAGCATCAGCATTAGCTGAAAACTTGTGAGGAATATAAATTCTTAGGCCCCAGTCCAGACTTCTAAGGCAGCAACTTTGAGGTAGGGCCCTGTAATCTCTGTTTTTTCAGGTCTTCCAGGAGATTCTGATGCATGGTGAGGTCTGGGACTGTTTTTGTAAGTTCTTGCCTTTTGTCCTCATTGACATGTTTTCTAATGGGGTTACCCATGGATATTGGTCGATTTGGGCTACTGTAGAAAGTTCTCTGGTCAAGTGAGTCTGGGAAGTACTGTATTGGTCTAAGTTAAACAAGTTCCTTGACTAGTTCTGAGCTTTTGATATGCTTTATGCACTAAACATGGAAAATTTCCAGGAAGGGGAACTATAACATTGACAGATTTCATTGGTCAAAGAATCCTTTCTATGTGGTGTTTTTCCCCTTGGACTGGCTTTCTGCAGAGTCTGTATGGGAATCACTGCCCTCATCCACGAATCAAGGCATTCAACAAATTTTTATGAATCACCTTCTAGGAATCAGGCCCTGGGCTGGGGGACTACATCTGTGAAGAAGACATAGTTTGTCTCTCTGCCTCCTCTCCGTGGACCTTACAGTTGCGTGCAGGAGCTGGCAAAGTATAGGCTGAGCACCAAGTCGGGCCTGCCATCTGTTTCGGCGTGGCCTGAGAGCTAAGAATGGTTTTTGCATTTTTTAAATAGTTGAAAAAAATTTTAAATGAAGGATATTTTATTTATTTTGAATGTGAAATTATATGAAATTCAAATTTCAATGTCCACAAATAAAATTTTATTGGAACAGAATCTCTCTCCTCTGTTTTCAGAGTTGTCTGTGGCCACTTGTGCTCTGTAATGACAGAGTTGGGTAGTTGCCATGGAGACCGTACCACGGATGGCCCACAGAGCCTAAAATATTTACTGTCTAACCCTTTACAGAAACAGTTGGCCAACCCCTGGTCTAATAAAGGAAAGAGGCTATGAACAAGTATTCGCAGGTGCCCTGAGAGTTCCGGAGGACCGCATAGAGATGGAAGTGAAGCAGGTATTAGGGAAAGATCGTGAGGATGAGTAGGAAGTCTGGACTATGACGCAGTAGAGATGGTTGGTATAAGAATAGGACATGCAAATCCATGAGTCAGATAGGAGGAGCACTCATTGAAGCAATGGGAGAAAGTACAGTATGACTGGGACATCAAGAAGGTGAGGCCAAGCTTGGTTCTATATGTGACCAGGTGCCAGGCAAAGGCCAGGCACGGAAGCGCATCTCTGAAGGCTATGCTAAGGATTTTGAACTTAACCCTGAGAACAGTGGCAACTAATGGAAGAGTTGAAGCCCAGGCATGATATGAGTGATCTAAAGTTTGTGAGGCCCCTCTGGCTTTGGTGTGGGAATGGGTGGATGACTGGAGCAAGTATCAGGGGTGCACAGATAATTCCGAAGTTTGGAGATAGAATGGAGGTGGAGAGAAGTGGATTTTGGACAGCTCCCCGTGACATCTGTGACTCCCTGCTGCCCTGTAGGTTATTTGCACTGCTTGACAACCTAAAGAACCTGTGTCTTAGATGCTGGGCCTGTCTCCTCTTAAACCTGGCTGTTAATCAACACTGATTGCTTGGTGCACACCTACTACATATGCATTTGACAGAGCGTTAGATGTTGAATAAGAATGGATATATATACACACCCCTCCCCCCCATCACACACACACAGTATAGAATATATTCCATAGGGGTGCCTGTGTGGCTCAGTCAGTTGAGTGTGTCTGCCTTCAACTTGGGTCATGACCTCAGGGTCCTAGGACTGAGCCCCACATGCTCAGTGCGGAGTTTGCTTCACTCTCTCCCTCTCTCTCTGCTTCTCCCCCCACTCGTGCTTGCTCTCTCTCAAATAAGTAAAATCTTAATATATTCTATAGACAATTATTTATATTTTGTATTTCTTTTTTTTTTTTTAAAGGTTTTATTATTTGACACAAAGAGATCACAAGTAGGCAAAGAGGCAGGCAGAGAGAGAGGAGGAAGCAGACTCTCTGCTGAGCAGAGAGCCCGATGCGGGCCTTAATCCCAGGACCCTGAGATCATGACCCGAGCTGAAGGCAGAGGCTTTAGCCCACTGAGCCACCCAGGCGCCCTTATATTTTGTATTTCTAAGAACTAATACAATCAGGTTTCTGACCTCAAGATTCTTAGCTGAGGGAATGATGGATATATCTACTGTGCTTGAAAATGATGAAGGCTCATAACCAGAGAACAGGGAACAGAAAATAAGTGTTGAACAAACACCAGGGAGAGATATTAATTCTAATTCAGAGCTCTGGAGAGGCTTCATGGAGGAGGTGGCTTTTAAACTGCATCCTGAAGAACTTGTAAGATTTGGGAAGGAGGGGAAAGGTAACAAATCTGACATGAGCAGAGTGATGAGTTTAGGATGGTGTGAGGTGTGTGTAGGGAAAGGCTGGGGGAGCAGTGCAGGGTAGTAGAAGGCTCCCTCTTTCTCTGAGGGCCATGGCCCTGCCTACTTCATCTTACGACCTTCTGTGGCAGGTAGAAACCATGAAACATACCCCCTTCCCCATGACCCTCTTTATAGGCACATCTTTTAGCCTGAGCCAGTAGCAACTGTCGTACCAACAAGTCCTCTTGGGGGTTCTAGCATATTCCTTCTGTGGCGGAGTTGGTTGCCTTTGACCTCTGCTTCGACTCCTTCTGGCTGGTGCCTAACTCCTGGCTGTGCCCCAAGACTTTCAGTGAAGTTTGCTCTGGTTCTTGTTTCTGTTGTCCAGGGCTGTGGCACAGAGTCTATTTGTCATCTTGAGTCTCCTGTCCTGTGCCAAAAGATATTTAATAAATGTGGGTGATGGTGATGGGTCCCTAAAGAACACTTTTTTTTTTAAAAGAACAGTTTGGCTGATTTATATTTAAAGTCTTTTTAAAAATAGTGAAATGAAACAAATATACAGAAAAGTATATAAACATAAACGTATGAAATAGTGAACAGTGATGACAAGATATTTATAACCATTAACTTGGTCAAGAAATAGAATATTGCTCATATCCCCAGAAGCTTCTGTCTGTGTCCCTTCTTCTCCTTGGCCAGCTTTTCACCCTTGATGTGTCAATGCTAAGAAATACCAACAACTATCTCTGGCAGGCTTCTGGTCAGAAAAGCAGCTGTAGCAGGAGATGAAAAACAGAGACTTGGGATTCAGGCAACAATCCGACCGTCCTGACCTTCCTTCCAGAGTTGCCCGCACAAAAGATGTCCCACCTCCGTGAGTTCTAGGTGCTGGACTCACAGTTGCTATGGAAACATGGGGGCTCACCCCCCCAATGCCTGCTTGGGTGATGACCGCAGTGTTCAGACAGGGGCGCCTGCCCTCATTTGTGGTTGTTAGGTCTTTACAGTAGGAGGCTGTGAGATGCAAAAGAAGCTTCCTCCTTGGGTTTTCTTTGTCCCCATGCCCATCTGGCGTGGCCCTCCTGAGCACAGTAGATGGAGTACTAATGGAAGGAAAGCATGTTTCTTTTCATCCAAGGGAGATTGTGGGTCCTCAGCGGAGAGTGTACAGAACTAACAACGATTCGGTTGTTCATTAGTAAACTTGACATTCACATTACAGACATTTTTGCAAACTGCATTTTCTAACGATTGTCTTGGGTTCCCCTCTGATTACAGTCTGTATTTGTAGAAGGAGGCTAGTCAGGCAGGCAGGAGGGGAAAAGCAATTTCCATCGGAAGAGAAGGCTGAATGGTTTGCCTCTGTTCCAGAAGAAGGGGGTGTGCCTTTTGAGATTTCAGCTATTGATTCTCCTCCCCGAGTAGCTCCTCAGTATTTACACTGGTGCACTGGAACTAGATTTGCCAACTCAGAATACTGGGTGGGGGGAAGCAAAAGATGCCGTCAAAGGGAAGGAGTCCCCGTGTATGCAAAGATATTTTGGCTTCCTGTTGACTTGTTTTCCACATCTAATTTCATCTTGGGGCTGGACCTCCCACTTTGTCAGGTGTGCCCTGGTGATCAAGGTCCGGAGCCAGGGCAAGGGTGTGGGTGCCCCTGGGGGTAGTGAGCCACCACGTCCCGACACTCCGTGTGCTCTGTCTGGGTGGAAAACCTCCTCCGAAGCCAGACTGAATCACAGCAGTTTCTAAGACATTCCTCAACCATGTTAGGGAAAAGAGTCCCCCACTGACAAGCTGGGATAGAAGGAAACCTGATATAATTTTGGAAAAACCTTCTTTGAGAAAGAACGTTCTCACAGCTGCTGAGCCTCTCCCCGCCATCCAGGGTTGGAGGGGTCCCAGGCCACGGGAAGGAGATTGATGGGTCTAGGGGTGCCAAGTAGAGAGCTGAGGCTTTGCTATGCTGGGGTGCTCACCGGGTCCAGCTCCCATCAGATCCAGAAGGAGAAACAGTCATCTGAACCCGATAGAATAGAAATAGAAGTCCCCTTGCTTCTCCCCCGACTGTTGAATCATTGTTATGACTTCACATTCACAGCCAGTCCAGACTGTCGTGTATTTGGCTGCTGTGTTGGAAACCGAGATCCAGACGAGCGTTGTGGGAACTCGGGAGGACAGGAGGCTGAGGTTTCAGAGTCTAGCCCGGCCTCCCGAGGACGGTGGGGAGTCACAGCACATGGAGACGGGCAGCTCTGCGGAGCCCTGGTGTCCACACTGGGTGGCCGTTCGCATTGCTTGGTCCCTCGTGTGTCGTGTGCCTAGTATTCTGGCCATCTTTCTGCCTCCTGAGGTTTCTCTGACTTGCTGGGCCTCGGTTTCCTGAATGGGGGTTGCATTCCACCTTGGGAAAGGCAGCAGGACCACCTTATTGGGACTGCTCTTTGACCTAAAGCCAAACCCCATCCCGTGTTCAGCAAACAGAAGTGGCAGAACAATGTTCGGTCGATGAGAGGTCTACAGGCGCGTGCTGGATTAGATCCTAACTTGTGGTGGAAATTTTCCTGGAGTGGGACAGATCCTTTTGTAAACAAGAACATTTATCGTTTTGACTGATGTGTCTGGTGAAGCATGTGCCTCTCTGAAGCCCCATGACATCTGATCTCGTTTGGGATTTAGTGTTGGTGTTTGAAAACATAGCTACGCCAAGGAGCGACGGTTCGGGGGCCAGTGCTGGCCTCACGCTGTGGAAACTGGCCTGGTTTAGCCAGGATGTCGCTGGTGCCCAGGAGGGGGCTTGATTTTCCAGAGCCTACAAGGCAGAGTTTGAATTTACTCGACCAGTACTTATTAATCGCTTGCTGTATGCCAGACACCCTGAGCCTTGACTTCAAGTTGCTTTCAGGGTAATGGGGGCAATGTGACATGTGCGAATTAAAGGATAGCTAAGACTGCCGGCCTCCACCTGTCCAGTGACAAGTGAGAGGAACAGACAGTGGGGAGAGCGAGCTGTAGGGGCTGGAGCCAGGGAGAGGACTCGCACTGGCTCCCTGGGATTTGATCGAGGGAGAGCAATGGAGTAGGTGTCCCAGGAGTGGGGACAGCTAGCACAGAGGTTGGTCCTAAGGAGGATCGAGTCCTATCAGGGAAATCCAGAGGGAAAGCAGCCGGCAGGCCTGAAGAGCCAGCCTCGAGGGGTTCTGGGCAGCGGGCAGTGGGAACTGGGGAGGAGTTTGAGATTCCAGAAGATAAGAACAGAGGGAAGACAGGACGGGAAAACCAAACCCAGAAATTGTCCAGTAATTCTGCCAGCACAGCGTTAAGCCCCCTGTGTGTGCGAGGCAGGCCCCAGCCTCTGTGGATATGCAGTGAAGGTAGGGCCAAGACCCTGGCCTGCAGGAGTGGACATGCTGTGGGGGCTGGTGGAGAACGTGCAGCCCCACGAACAGGTTAGGTACAAGGAAAAGAGTGGCAAGCTAAGGGGTTGGAAGTGGCCGGTCTCATCTGGGGCATTGGGCCATTGCTTAGATTGTTCACAAGTTACTCTCCTTTCCACATACTGCTTCTGTCTGTTGATGTGATGGGCAGTTGTCAACCCAATCAGTTCCTCCAACCTGCGGGGAGGTTGAGGTCGGGAGGGTCCTTCTCCCCACTTGTCCCTGACTGATGCTGTGGGGCCGTGGCTGCAGGGGCACTGCTGCCTGGGAGAGTGTGTAGGTTCTGGGCACTTTTTACTGCAGTAGGAGTGAGGACTTCAGAAGCTGCCAGTGAGACTGGGAACTCAGGACCCTCCGTATGGCCCCGAGCCGGGAACGCGGATGCAGTCGCCTCTCTCCTGATGGGCCCACTGAGCTGTGGGAGCCCCGAGGGACCTTGTGTTCATCCCTTGGGCCCTACCCTTTCCTGGCCCTGAGGCTGTCCCTGATGGGTGTGGAGACAAACCCCAAACTCCATGTAGGGGGCTGCGGCCATTAGGAGCTCAACCTCTCTGGGCCTTAACTTCCCATCTATAGGATGGGGACTAGATGAGCAGTTCCTAGACTCTCTGTGGGCTACTCAATTACACTTCAAACACAGAGACTATCCCAGGGTCACCAGCTTTTTATTTTGAGAAGTGGGAACATAAAAAAGAAACTGTCAAATGACAGCTCTACCATCACTGTCATTTCATTAAAAGGGCATATTAATACCCAACGAAGGAGTGATGACATGATGTCAAAGAAAAGGACAGTTCTTCCCTGGAGAGGAATGTTGGCCATCTTTCACTGACATACATCATTATACTGTGCTGTTGCTTTTCACTTCCAGACCCCCTCCTGGAGCAGCACTGTTTTGGGCCTATCACGTGCAGTCCTTGGGACCAGAGGGCCTGTGAGCCAACCTCCCAGGATCCTTTGCTGTGGAGAGTGAGAGCCCACACGGGCCTGCTCCTCTTCCTGATCCACATGTGGCAATGGGTTCCCTTCCTTCTGCTTCTCCCCTCTTGACCCTCTACTGTCTCCCTCTCAGTAACTCCTCTGGAAGGGGGGACATTCCAAATGGTGTTGGGCTGCTTTTCAGCAGCCAGATGAAGGTGGGAGAGAAGAACAGTCCATCACCCCTCAGGCTAGATGAACCGGCCCCTCAAACGTGTAAACGCCTTGTCTTGGGGTCACATGCATTTGTTCCCTAGCCACGTCCACATCGCTGTTTGATTCATGTGCCTTTCCCCCCCCACCAACTTGAGTCATAAAAGTTGCCTTGGCTGCGATATGGAGATTTCTGCCTTCTTTTATGAAAATGAGGGTTTTGGATTTCCTGCGGGTCTTAGTTATGCCTCTCCAGTCTGTTTTGACTAGAAGCCAGATTTGGCCTCCACTTTGGTGAAGTGGACAGAAACGAGGCTTGCTATTTGGAAAATAAGGATCCTGTCCCAGTCAGTTTGTTAGTCGTGGGACCTTGAGCCGGTTGTTTCTAAGGCCGAACAAATGCCTAGTGTGGCACTCAGCTCTTGGTAATAACTCTTCGCTGAGCCCTCCTCTCTGCTTTGTGTTTGTCATGATGGCTGATCCTCACAGATATTCTCTGAGGAAGGTATTTGTGAGACTGTTTCTCCAGTGAGAAAACGGAGGCTAAGATGAGGTTCTAGGTTGCATAGTGGGTAGGAGGGGAAGCAGGAGGCAGACTCTGGCTCTCTAACAACAACACCTGGGCCTCCCACACTTCTCGTGCCATTTCTTGGCCACGTGGGATTCTATACAGTTTCATAGTCTCTTCTGTGAACAGGCTGTGCCGCCTTGAGAAGTCTCCCGCTCTTCCGTGACCTTCCGCTGTTCCTTTCTGAACGGATGGAATCAGACTGCACAAGTCCCAAAGTCCCTTGCAACTTTGACCTCTATGGCTCTCTGACCCTGAGATTCATTTTATGTAAAAAAAAATTTCTTTTGAGGGGATTTGAGTATTTTCCTTTAAGCAAGAAGGCATGTGAGATTGCCTTCCCATAAAATGCAAGAATCTTCCTACAAAGGAAAGGAATTGATATAGAGCTCATGGTCCTCACTGGGATTTGGAAGGTTACCGTGCTAACCATAGTCCTTGGTTTCCCATTTTCACAATGGGGATAAGACTTGCAGTTTTGTTCACAGGATTCATCAAGACACCACATTCAGAAAAATACACTCGTTATTAGTCCTTTTGAATTTCTGGCCCTGCCTCACTTGCCCAGTGTGATTCCAAATCATTCCTCAACTAGAAACAAATGAGACTTTTGTCTTCTGACTCAGGCCCTGTGATGGTTTTCTTTTCTTTTCTTTTTTTTTTTTTTTTTAAAGATTTTATTTATTTGACAGAGAGAAACACAGCGAGAGAGGGAACACAAGCAGGGAAGTGAGAGAGGGAGAAGCAGGCTTCCCGCCGAGCAGGGAGCCCGATGTGGGGACTGGATCCCAGGGCTCCAGGATCATGACCTGAGCCGAAGGCAGTCGCTTAACCAACTGAGCCACCCAGGCGCCCCTCTGTGATGGTTTTCTTATCTAGGTGGTTAATGAGCCATTCTCCCAAGGCAGGTGCACGCCATGTCTTTGCAGGAGAGTAGACCCACTTGGACCCTGCCTGGGTCACTCTGGCTGAGGGATCAGGATAGGGATCTCTGCTAATACCATTCCAAGTCTCCGAGGCCCCAGTAGTGAACTCTGGACTGTCAAGCGTGTTCTCATTTTGTTAAGCTAATTGCAGGAGAAGGAGATTATTAGTTTGTGTGTCTGGAGTACTGGCTGAGATATATATGTTCGTCCTAAAAGTTGGGGGTTAACGTTCAGGTTTAAGCAGCAAATATGGCCATTCGAGAACATATCTCACTACGGGACATTGTGTCCCATGGGTCATTCTGTTCCTAGGTTGGAATTCCTTTCCCTGGGCTGTTTCTCCAACTCCCCCTCCCCATAAGGCATGACCAGATTTAGATGTCTGAACAACAAAGTTTTGTTATTTAGAAGCCGTGGGGTATATGATGATTGTTTCAGTAGTCGTAATAAGCACCATTTTATGAGGAGATCCCATCTCTTCCTTGTACATTTTGCCTATCCCGAGGCAGCAAGGAATAGAACAAAAACATGGCCTTTAGTCTTAGAATAGAATGGGTTTAAATTTCAGAGCTGCCACTTATGAGATGAGTGATCTTGGAAATTACTCAGCCTCTCTGAGTCTCCTGACATTCCCACCTTACAGCCTTACTGTGAGGATTAAATAAGATGCTGTAAAACCGCCAGTAGAGAACATGGCCTGAGGGGGCAGGAGGGAAGGCAGGATTTCCTGACGGCCAGCCCCCCTCCTCAGTCCCTGGGAGACTGGCAAGCAGCTTATGTTGTTTGCCTGACAGGAGCCGGAAAGGGCCCCTGCTCCCCCAGCCCTTCACATTCAGAGAAACGTGCAAGTGCAAGTGGGGGACTTGCTATCAGACCTCAAGGTCAGGTGCTTTGCAAGCCAGATCGAGGCTTGGGAGCACTTACACAACCCCTTTGAATTTGAGACAAAGAAACCTGAGGCACGAAGATGCCTAGTGCCTTGTTAAAGGTCACAAGGCCTTTTTCTGTCACCTTTTCTCCCCACAAGGACCATTGAAGAGCAGTTATTCACACACAGCCCAGGGGGCTCCTAGAGGTGAGAAACTGGACAATGCACTGGGGAAGCTATAGCTACAAATGCCCGTGTTGGCGAAGTGTCTTACGACCGACCGCCAGAGAGACCCTGGGAGACTCGGGTGGTTTCCTGACTGACATCCCAGAGCAAGAGCACGTGACTTTGAGCTTCTTTAAAGCTCCTGGCCTGAGCCTGTGGGTGCTCTTCCCCTTCCCTGGAGGGGGGGCCTGTAGGTTTTGGCAGAGGAGGTAGCTGCTGGGTAGGCCCCTCTGGCACCAAAGTGGAGCTTGCTGCACATGTGGGCTCCCAGGGGTCAGATGGGGAGCCTGTGGGGTGCAGGGGAGGCTCTGACCTGCAAGGAAGGGGTCAGACCATTGGGACTTGTCCATGATAGAAGCCAGTCTCGCCAACTGCTTATGCCAGCTCCAGGTGGGGCCCAGATCTCAGCTGCCCTCCTGCCCTGCCCCCTGAGTGTCAGGGCTATGCCCTCTTCCTTGGACACCCTGTGCAGCGCTCCTGCCATGAAAACTCCAGCTGGTGGTGCCCACATTATGCTTTATTTGCCTGAGCTGCTTTAGGTAATCGGTCTAATCCTTAATACGTAGGATCAGCAGTACCTGGGAGAATCCCATGCCAGGCCACATGCCCAGGATGTGAAAGAGGTTGCTGTGAAGAGGTTTCTCTCGGCCTGTTTGGAAGCGGTAGGGGCATCTGAGGGACCATTCCCCAGCGTTTAGGCCCGAGGTGGAGGAACACAGACAGTGAGCTTCATGGGGGTACCAGCAGCCCCTGGGCGCTTACAGATACTGATGTTCAGGCGTTTCTGGGTCTTAGGCCAGACTGTGTCCCCAGAATGTCATAGTCCTTGCCATGAAATAAGCATCTTTCCTTCCTTCCTTCCTTCCTTCCTTCCTTCCTTCCTTCCTTCCTTCCTTCCTTCCTTCTAAAGATTTTATTTAATGCAGAGTGTGTGCACATGGTGCGCACATGCAAGAGCGAGCGAGCAAGCACAAGCGTGGGGAGCAGGAAAGGGAAAAGCAGGCTTGCTGCTGAGCAAGGAGCGTGATGCAGGGCTCGATCCCAGGACCCCGGGATCATGACCCAGACCAAAGGCAGATGCTTAACCGACTGAGCCACGTAGGCACCCTGAAATAAAGCATCTTTTCAAAGCTACAGTGGGCCTATGGGTTTTTACTTAGCGGATTTCAAACTTTTTCTCCCCCACAGAAAGCACCTGCCGCAGACCCAGTCTAGCACAGGACCTTATGTGGTGAAAACGGCTCTTGTGCAGATGCTCGGATTTTCATGGGCGCCGGGGGCCTTGCCTCTTCTGCCCTCCCTTGCTGACCCCTTGGGGTACCTCACAGAATCCACAAGCCTGGCCCCCCAGGAACAGAAAGCTGCGGGTTTAACCCCCAGCTCCCTCTCATTTCTCACATGAGGGCTTTGCTCAGAAAGGCTGGGTGACTGGTCAGGGCCACACAGCATGTTCCTGGAAAGCTGCGGGTTTAACCCCCAGCTCCCTCTCATTTTTCACATGAGGGCTCTGCTCAGAAAGGCTGGGTGACTGGTCAGGGCCACACAGCGTGTTCCTGGGTCTAGAGTGCCAGCTTCCTACCTTTCAGCCCAGAGCTCTTCAGCGCACCCCCCCCCCCCAGTCCTCTGGCGAGAGAGAAGGACTCCTGCTTTGTGCTCAGCTGAGGGCCACTGTGTGCGGGGCCACTGGGTTCATTTCAGGGATAAGAGGGTACAGGAGAGCTAGGGAGCTGCCGCTGGAGACGGGGTGAGGGTTGGCATTCCAGGATGGTGGAAGGGATAACTCAGTAACAGAATCCTTCAGTAGAGACTCCAGGGAATGAGTTTCTGATGGTGACCGGGGAAACGTGAGGATGGAGTGGGACCCCCGGCGAGACCCAGGGAGGAGATGGGGGCTTCCAGTTCTTCCTTCCCGCACAGCCCTGGGGAAGCTGAGCACCCAGGAAATATCCTGTGGTACAAGGCTCTGAACGGAGGATGCAGCATGGGATTTCCAGGAATGGGGCTTGCTCCTGCCCCTGCCATACCCCCCCCCCACTTGGCCCCCAGGGATGGGGGGAGGCAGGCCTGCATCCCCTCCTCCAGCCACATCCGTGTCGGGCGTCTTGGTGCTCAGGAGGGCAGGCTTCATGGCCTGTCAGCTTGGCCATGCTCATTTTTCCTTCGATGCATTTGCTTCAAGGACTAGGGAGAAGGGTGATCTTTGGCTCCAAGCTGGTTCTTGGCTGGGAAAGGCACCGTGTGTCTCCGTCCTTGATTTAATCACCCTCTTAAGGCACACGGACCTTGCAGAAGGATCTCTGCGGCCCACACGGCACCTGCAGCACGGTGGATTGAGTCCTCATGATGATTATAAACTTTTCACAGGCACTTTGCAGTAGTCAGTGATCCTTCCACTCACATGATCCCATTTGCTCCTCTCGCTCTCCCTGGTAGGATGTCAGGACAGGTACTCACCCCTTCTTAGTGTCAGACAGCTGGGCTGAAAGTCTGACTGTGTCTTGCTGGGCCGGCTACTTAGGCCCTCCTCTGTGACGTGCGCTCACAGTCTTGTTGCAGAGTCCCTGCGGTCCAGCCTAACCGTAGCAGCCAGTGTGATCTGGTCACTGCTCATAACGCTACCTGTTCTGGAAGCTGTGCGTGCCCGAAGCTGACTTCCCATTTGCTGCAGATCTCCTTCTTCCCTCCTTCCCTCCTTCCCTCCTTCCCTCCCTCCCTCCCTTCTTTCCTCTCTTCCCTCCCTTCCTTCCCTTCCTTCCTTCACACCCTTGGCTCCATCTCAGCAACACGGAGAAGGGGCTTCTGCAGAGCTCACAGTGTT